>PVJS01021078.1:0-31891 GCA_004027185.1 Glis glis
TTTTTGATCCACATTGCCAGTCTGTGCCTTTTAATTGGGGAGTTGAGTCTTTTGACATTCAATGTTATTATAGAGATATGATTTTTGTTTCCTATCATTTTTGAGTTTTATTTTCTATTTGCTGTGGTGACAAATCTCCTTGTTTAGTTGCTTACCTGGAGGAGTTCAACTCTCCTTTGGTTCTGAAGATTGCTTGTTTTTCCTTCTTTGTGGTTTATTTCTTTCAGGATTTCCTCTAGTGTTGGTTTGGTCCTCAAGAATTCTTTAAATGTTTGTTTATCATGTAACATTTTCATTTCTCCATCAATTTCAAATGATAGCTTTGCTGGATATTTCAGTCTTGGTTGGAAATTGTTTTCTTCCAGGGTCCAGAGTCCTTCGTACCAATCCCTCCTGGCATTCCTGACTTGAGTTGAGAAGTCTGGGGTGATTTTTATTCTTTTGCCCCTGTATGTCACACACGTTCTTTTGTTCTTACTGCTTTTAGGATGCTTTCTTTGGCCTAAGTTAGTCATTTTAATTATTATGTGGCGAGGGGAGGTCCTTCTTTGGTACTGTCTTAACGGCGTTCTAAATGTCTCCTGTATGTGTATGTCCAAATCTTTCTCTATGTTCGGGAAATTCTCTGAAATTATTTCTTTGAAGAGGTTTCTTATACCCTTGGTCTGTGCTTCTAAACCTTCTTCAAGTCCTTTTATCTTTAGATTAGGACGCCTTGCATTTTCTTGTATTTCTTAAATGGCCAGGGTGTGTTGTTGTAATATCTTCTGTATATCATTGACTGTGTTCTCAGTTTTGAATGAGCTGTCTTCCAGGAATGATACCCTATTTTCCATGTGGTCGAGCCTACTAGCGTTGGTTTCTATTGCCGTCTTTAATTCGTTTATTGATTCCTTCATTTCGTTCAGAGTTTCTTTCTGATTCTTCCTTAGAGCCTCAACTTCCTCCTTCATCTCCTCTACGCTTGATTTGAGGCCTTTCATCATTCTGAAGATCAAAATTCTGAATTCTCCGTCTTGCATTTCCTGCAGATCAGAGTCAGTGATCTCACTTGTTGATGCATTGTGGGTGTTTGTTTCCTCACTGTTCTTCATTCTTGCATTTTCGGTGTTTTCCATTTTGTGTTTCTGTTGCCTCCGCATCATTTTCCTTTCTGTGTATGAGACCTCTTGATTGTCCGTGTAGTCCCAATTGGGTCAGTATGCTGCAGGCTGTGGATCCCTCTTGTCCGGTTGGCTGGGGCGTGGTACTGTGTGTAGAGGGGTACGCAGGGTCCGGAGCTCAGGTGTTGTCACGTGAGGAGCACTTCGAGGCGCGGTGTTGGGTGTGGGTACTGATGCACGGGTGATGGTGCCGGAAGGTGCCCTGTTTCCGAGGCACAGGTGCTGGGGGTCGCCTGGGCCCCTAGGGATGCACACGTGTTCCGGGTCTCGGGCAACGTCACCATAGGGTGCCCGGGCTCTGATGCGCTGTGCTGAGGATTTCAACGGGCCCGTGGGAGGTGCGGGCTCCAGGTATTGAGTAGGGGTGCCTAAGGGTGCACAGGTTCTGTGGCGTGGCACAGAGGATCGTGCATGGGTCCCAGGGGGGGAGCATGTGCTCCTAGATCCTAGGTGTCAGCGCCGGGGTGTGTCCTGACTCATTGACAACCCGGAGAGTGGCGTGGGTCTTGGGTGGCGGCTCTGGAGGGTATCCAGGCTCTGAAGCGTAGCACAGAGGCTCCTGACGCAGGGGCCGCTGAGGTGAGGCCAAGGCTTGGGGTGGGCGCAGAGGCCGCCGAGGTGATGCTGAGGCTGCCGAGGTGGCGCAGAGGCTGCTGGGGTGGTGTGGAGCCCTGGGGCAGGTGCAGAGTCTGCAGAGGTGACATGGTATGGGGGGATCCGAGGCCCGGGGCAGGCGCAGAGGCTGTGAAGGTGATGGGCAGGGATGCCGGGGTCTGGTACCTGTCGCAGGGGCCGCCCAGGTGTCACAGGGACTTCCAGGGTCGCATGCGGAGACACCGGGGGTCTGGTACCTGGCACAGGGGCTGCCCAGGTGTCGCAGGGACTGCCGGGGTCTCGCGCGGAGATGCCGGGGGTCTGGTACCTGGCGCAGGGGCCGCCCAGGTGTCGCAGGGACTGCCGGGGTCATCGATGTTCATATTCTTTAGGAATCCTTTTCCTACCTCCCCTCCCAGATTGGTTTTGCTTCCCCCATCTGTGCTACTGTGGGAGTCTACAAATGTCTCTACTACATGGATTACAATGGTCTGTTCACTTGTTCATTTTTTCACATTCAGCAATGAACTCAATTACAATAGATTTATTTTGTTTTTGTCTTTTTACATTTCTGTAAATGTCAAGTGTATAGTAAGAGTGATAAAAAATGCATAAAGAAGGAAGGAGGGAAGGGAAGGAGGAAGAACGATAGATGCAATACTCTGTTGTGATATTGAAAATTATATATATGTATATATAGACACTTTGAAATGTTAAGTTGCTATATAAATTATCTTTATGCAACTTCCTAATATAAGAATTCAGCGGAGAAATATAAGAAGGGAATTGAGAAAAATTAAAGAATAAAACTGAATAGATTTGGTGAGAGAGGAAGTATGCTTAAATATGCAGAAGTGTGTATACCAACTTCAAATGACTAAAAGGGTATATGTGTGTTTGTGTTTATATGTGTATATGTTTGTGTTCGTATATATATTATATATAATATACTGTTATGTAGCGTAATTATGTATTATAGGTATAATATATATTGTTATATTGTTAAGTTATATATAACATATAAAACTTATGTAACTTAGTTTTTTGTGCATATACTATATATTATTATATATTACATATAAAACTATAAAGCTGTTAAATAAATGTGTGTGTATATATATAGTTATAACTTAATATAACTTAGTTGTTTTGTACACACACACACACACACACACATACACACACACATATATGATACTGAATAAGTATAGGGTGTAGAGTTTCATTTTAGGAACTTACAATTCTTTCAATTGTGGAACCATCACATTTCAGATTTAATGATATTTCAGAGGTCATCTAATACTGTGTTTCTCAACTCGGTTAGCATATTTAAAAACAAAACACTTCAGGAGTATCTAAAAAATTACCAATGTTGAAGCCCTGTTTCAGACCACTTGTCTCCTAGAGGGAAGACTGAGCACAGCGCTTCAAATCTGCAGGCCAGTTTGAGCGCTGCTGCTCTAGTACAACAACTTCATTTTACAGTTGAGAAAGCTGAGAACTTTTAAATAGAATCTTTAGAAGCCTTGGTCATCTGGTTCCCTGACCCAGAGCCATCGAGCGGGCAGAATCAAAGCAGAAGGCTGTTTGAGAAGAGCAGGGTGATTGCAGACAGGACAGCTGACATCTTGACAGTGCTGCCTCTCCACAGGGTGTGATAATGGATGTTCATGGTAGAGGCTGTGAGTCATCAGGATAAGAGTGAATTCCCTTTAGTGACCTTCTTGTAAGAATACAGGGAAGTGCTAATAGTCCTCCAGAAGATTCCTATCAAAAACTGATTAAAATAAATGTTTCCATGGGACCCAAAGGGCACTTGCCACTTTGGAACATTCCTGAGGCCCCTTTTCCTTCAGTACAGGGTCATCTTGTGTGCAATGGAAAGAGACCTGGACTATCATTCAAAACCTACATTGAAATGTTGACTATGGCATGAATTTGTAGCACAATCCTGAGGATGTGACATCATCTTTGTGAGACTTTTAAGTTCTCTCACTTAAGGACAGGAAGAATCATAAATACCCAGCAGGTAATAATGAAGACAAAATGAGTTCAAGTATTTTTTTTAATTTTAATGGTGCATTGTAATCCTACATCTTGATGAGTTACAGGGTGGTAGAGGCATACATGCACATAACACTCATTTAGCCCTCCCCCAGTTCCCACTCTATTCCCTCCCCCCCATGCTCAGCATAGTGATTGACTTTGATAAGTTTGTGTATGTACATCATGTCCATTGAGGTGTTTCTCTCTTCCCTCCTCCCATCTCCCTCAGTTAGGTTGCCTTTTTCATTCATCTAAAGTTTCTCCTCCTTTGTCTGGAGTCCCTCCTATGTTCCATTTTCTCCCTAGCATTTAGGGAGAACACACAACTTTTTACTTTTTGTAACTGACTAATCTCACTTAGCATAATGTTCTCCAGTTCCATCCATTTCCCTGCAAATGACATAATTTTGTTATTCTTTATGGCTGAGTAAAATTCCATTGTGTACCTATCCCATAGTTTTGTTATCCATTCATCTATTGATAGACATTTTGGCTGATTCCATAGTTTGACAATTGTATTGGAGTTCCTACTTCTCCACATCCTTGCCAGCATTTGTTGTTGTTTGTCGTTTTAATGATTGCCATTTGAATTGGGGTTAGGTGAAATGTCAGGGTAGTTTTGATTTGCATCTCTCTGATAGCAAATGATGTTGAACATTTTTCATACATTTTTTGACCATTTGTATCTCTTCTTTTGTAAAGTGTCAATTTAGTTCATTTGCCCATTTTTTTGATTGGGTTATTTGTTTTTTTTGGCGGTGAGTTTCTGAGTTCTCTGTATATTCTAGGTATTAGTCCTCTCTCAGAGGAGAAGCTGGCAAAAAAACTTCACCCATTCTGTCAGCTCTCTGTTGAGGTTCTTGACAGTTTCCTTTGCTGCACAGAAGCTCTTCCATTTAATGCAATCCCATTTACTGACCCTCATTATAATTTCTTGAGCCTTTGGGGTTTTGTTGAGGAAGTTTATACCCATGCCTATGTGTTGGAGTGTTGGTGCTATGCCCTCTTCAGGTAGCTACAAGGTCTCTAGTCTAATTTCCAGGTCTTTAATACATCTTGAATTGACTCTTGTGCAGGGTGAGAAAGTGGATTTATTTCCATTTTTCTGCATATGGATAACACGTTTTGCCAACACCATTTGTTGACGAGGCTATCTTTTTTCCACTGTGTGTTTTTGGCACCTTTGTCAAAACTCAATTGGCTGTAAGTATGTGGATTTGTTTCTGAGTCTTCTATTCTGCTCCACTGGTCTATGTGCCTGCTTTCATGCCAATACCATGCTGTTTTTATTACTATGGCTTTGTAGTATAGTTTGAAGTCAGGTATTGTGATGCCTCCTGCATGGTTCTTATTGCTGAGAAATACTTTGGCTATTCTGGGTTTTTTGTTGTTCCAAATAAATTTAAGGACTGATTTTTCTATGTCTGTAAATAATGACCTTGGTGATTGAATGGGTATTGCATTCAATGGGTGAATCTGTAGATCACTTTTGGAAGGATGGCCATTTTGATGATATTTTTCTGCCTATCCAAGAGCATGGATGGTCCTTCCATATTCTAAGATCTTCAATTTCTTTTTTCAATGTTTTTAATTTTCCTTGTACAGGTCTTTTACCTCCTTGGTTAGGTTTATTCCTAAGTATTTCATTATTTTGGGGGAAATGTGAGCGAAAATGTTTTCTGGATTTCTGTTTTCAGTGAATTTATGATTTATACAGAAAAGCTTCTGATTTCTTACGAATAATTTTGTATCCAGACACTTTGCTGAATTTGTTGATCAGTTCTAAAAGCCTTTGCTTGAGTTTGTTGGGTCTTCTAAGTATCATATCAAGTCATCTGCAAATAGAGACAGTTTCAGTTCTTCTTTTCCTATTTGTACTCCTTTGGTTTCCTTCTCTTGTCTTATTGCTCTGGCTAGAGTTTCAAGTACTATATTGAAAAGGAGTGGTAATAGTGGACATTGTTGCCTTTTTCCTGTTTTTAAGGGAACTCTCATAGTTTCCCCCATTCAATATAATGTTGGCTGTGGGCCTACTGTATATTGCCTTATGATGTTGAGGTATGTTACTTCTTTTCTGATTCTCTGCAGTGTTTTTAGCATGAATGGGTATTGGATTACGTCAAATTCTTTTTTCAATTTCTATTGAAATTATCATGTGATTTTTATCCTTAGATTTGTTTATGTGGTGAATTACATGGATTGATTTTTGTATGTTGAAACAGCCTTGCATCCCTGGAATGAACCTGACTTGAAAATAGAAACAGTCTAATCACAAAGCCAGTATGAGACAAGAAATCATTAAAATCAGAGCAGAAATCATTGAAGTAGAGAATAAAAAAATACAAAAGATCAACAAAATCAAAAGCTGGTTTCTCAAAAAAAAAATAAACAAGATATATAAACCACTAGCCAATCTATCCAAAAGAAAGAGAGAATCAACCCAAATTACTAAAATAAGAGGTGAAAAAGGTGATATTACCACAGACAGCATGGACATCCAGAGGATTATCAATAACTACTTTGAAAAACTATAACAAAATGGAAAACCTAGAAGAAATCAACAAATTTCTAGCACATACAACCTTCCTAAATTGAATCAAGAAGATATAGAAAATTTAAACCAAGCAATAGCAATCAAAGAGATTGAAGCAGCAATAAAGAGACTACCATCAAAGAAAAGCCCAGGACCAGATGATTTCCCAGGCAAATTTTATAAAACCTTTATAGAAGAGTTAATCCCAATACTTCCTAATCTAGTCTATGAAATAGAAAGAAATGGAACTCTCCCAAATACATTCTATGAAGCCAACATCACATTAATACCAAAACCAAATAAAGACAGCTCAAGAAAAGATAACTACAGGCCAATATTGTTGATGAACTTAGACACAAAATTTCTAAAAAAAATATTAGCAACGTGCATTCAAAACCACATCAAGAAAATTATACACCACGACCAGGTTGGGTTCATCTCAAGTATGTTTTGGTAAATATTTCTATCTGTTTCTGTCCTAAAGGATTGTAAGGAGGCTGGGAAAAAGCATGTGCAAAGCATGCACTTCAATTGATCTGAATTAAATAAATAGGTGATTGAGTAATGTTTAGTGTATAACTATCTTTGAATATCAGTGATTGTCACTTATTAGTCTTAATTACATATTTTTTCATAATCTATATATTTTCCCAAAATAAACATTCTTGTACTAATCATATTAGATGATTGAATCAGGGTTTTATTTAGTTTTAAAATAATAGATTAGCCCTGAAAGATCTATAAGGGATTACCAAGAAACCCACTTATAATGAATCTATGAATAAAGAGAAGATGCTTATTAGAAATATGTAATATAGTTCTACCTTCTTCTAAGAGTCAAAACTGAAACTGAAAACTTTTGATTGTGATAAGAAAATGTGGGAGGAGATCCAAGATGACAACAGAGTAAGGACCCCTAGCAACATTTCACATTCCATACTACCTTCATGGGAGATGGGAACTAATATCTACAAGGCCACACTTAAACACACAGGCTGAAAAAAGAAAAAAAAAGGCAACCAGAGATGCAAGAACAATAGCCACAGACCTGCCAGTGGGCTGAGTTGATGGTCCGACAGGAAAACTTGGAAGAACCTAAAACATATAATCAGCAACCTGAGACTGACTTCACAGACATCAAGACCACAGAATTCTATAACCTCATGATGACAGGATCTGAAAGGATGATCATAGCCACTTCCCTGGGACCCTGCAGCTGTGGCTGCAGCATAGCCCACCTCCTCCATCGGTGATCCTGGGCAGCGATCTGGAAGGGAACTTATCATGATTGTAAGTTAAGGGGCTGTCCCAATGGGAGACTGCACCCTGCACCCACAGCGACATGTGTGGCAAGGAAATAGACTCGCACAGGTATGAGACTCTGCAAATCACCCGCACAGAGGTGGTGTGGAGGGTACTGTTGGAAACAGCATAGAAGCGAACAGGCCAACAGTCCCTAGAGACATTCAAGTGGGAGGAAACTACAGCCACAGTTTACAGAGCCCATTGGGTTTCCAGGGACCAATAATGGGCACCCAGCTGTGCTAACTGGGGGAGATAACTCAGCCTACAGAGGTACAAACTCAGAATGCAACAAACTTGTGTCTGGCCGTGTTTGGGTGCTATGAGCACCAACACCAGAGGCCAGAGAGAGCGCATGTGACTGTAACCATGAGAACAGGAGAGGTATCTCTATGGTTGAAAGAACTGAGCCACTCATGCCCCAGGCTTGGAACTATACAATCTCTCCATGCCAGACCTTGGTCTTTAGGTGGAGAGTGAGGGTGGTTTCATCTTGCTCTGGCCACACCTGGAGGCCAAGAGGCCAGAGGCCCAGCAGTGCCCCCACTTGATCATAGCTATAGGCTGGGAACTGGACACTCTCCACCAGCAGAGTTTATACTTGGCATGCATAAATGCTAGTGACTGATAGTACCTCACATGATCTTAACAAGCAGATCAGGGGTGTTGTAACAGGGGCCATCAAAGCACAGTGAGCTGAGCCACAAGCTCAGAACATAGCAGTCACGGGCTTTGCTGAGCCTAAGCCTACTGGCTACAGAGGCTGGAGGTCAGTGCTCTGCAGTATTAAGGGCTCACAATCAGCAAAGTAATGGCAGTGGCTGTGGAGGATTTAATCTCAACCATGAGGCTGCAGGCTCTGGACAAAATATTACAGTCTCTAGCCCAGCAGAGTTTGGGCCTGGAGAGCATGGCAGCCAGTATCAAATCAGAGACTCCTCTTTGCCTGCACTATGAGCTATATCTAGTTAAAGAGGCTCTGGGGGACAAACTCAAGAGAATGATTATATGAGTCAGATTGGTAGAGGCAAATATATACCCTCTAGCATAGACTTTATTATATTGGGATAACAAATAGACATGGGTCTTACACACAAAGAGGAAGAAGATGCTGAGATGACTGAAACACAAAATTGAGAACACTGAAAATACGAGAATGAGGAACAGGGAGGAAACAATAAAATCTCACAATGCAATAACAAGGAAGATTACCGATACTGATCTACAGGAAATGCAAGATGGAGAATTCTGAATTCTGATCTTCAAAATGATGAAAGGCCTCAAAGAAAGTATACAGGAGATGAAGGAGGAAATTAAGACTCTAAGAAAGAACCAGAAAGAGACTTTCAACTAAGTGACGGAGTCAATAAATGAACTGAAGACCGCAATAGAAACCAACTCTGGTAGGCTAGACCACATGGAAAACAGGGTATCACCCCTGGAAGACAGTTCATTCAAAACTGAAAACACAGTTAATGATATATAGAAGATATTACAATGACACACCCTAACCATGCAAGAAATACAGAACAATATGAAATGTCCTAATTTAAGGATAAAAGGCATTGAAGAAGGTTTAGAAGCACAGACCAAGGTTATCAGAAACCTCTTCAGAGAAATAATTTCAGAGAATTATCCAAATATAGAAAAAGACTTGGACATTCACATACAGGAGACATACAGAACACCATTAAGACAAGACCAAAGAAGGACCTCCCCACACCACAAAATAATCAAAATGGCTAACATGAGGCCAAGAAAAGAATCTTAAAAGCTGGGAATGCATACTAGTTCAACTGTTATAGAGATCAGTGTGGAGATTCCTTAGAAAACTGGGAATGGATCCACCATATGATCCAGCTCTATCACTCCTGGGTATCATTCCAAAGGGATTGAAACCAGAGAACTACAGAAATATATGTATACCCATGTTCATAGCAGCACAATTCACAATAGCCAAATTGTGGAACCATCCTAGGTGTCAATCAACAGATGAGTGGATTACAAAACTATGGGAAATACACCCAATGGAATTCTACTCAGCAATAAAGAAGAACAAAATTATGTCATTTGCAAGAAGATGGAAGGACCTGGAGAACATGTTAAGTGAGATCAGCCGATCACAGAAAGTGAAGGGTCATATGTTTTCTCTAATATGTGCAAGCTAGGGAGTAGTTGGGATACTAGATGGACTCCAGACAATGGTGGAGAATCCTCCGTGGAGCCAGGGAGGTGGTCTAAGGGAAGGGGTGGGGGACGAGTGGGGTTCATTAATGGAATTACTACCATTAACTATGTGTACATATGAGAACATACCAATGTCAATCTCAGTACTTTGTATTGGGAAGGGGGGAAATGGGGAGGTAAGGAGGAGCACCGGATGCTGTGTGCATATATGTCACTGTCAATAAGATTTTCATTATGATGAGAGACTATATATAATGCACCAATAAAAGCACATTTAAGTAAAAAAATAAAATGTGTAATTTGAGAATATTAGAAAATATAAAATTGACATTTTTAAAGATATATTTTTAATCTCTAAATTTCAGTGGAAACTTAAGAATTTAATCAGGCCTCATTCATTCAGATATTTAGCATATTATACATAATACAGCTGGAGTTGTGACCACAGTTTTGTTTTCATGGTTGTTGTTTGTATCTCAAAATTTGTTTTTTGTATGATGTCAATTTGTAAATATTCATTTTAGAATTTATTTTCTAAAAGATCTTGAAGATAAGGTGATAGAAAATTTTATACTTTAGTAGCAATTCTGTCATCCATAATATATAAATATCCTAAGCTAAAAACAGCAATCAAATTGTTGAAATACTTCACCCTAAGGCAAATTCACAAATATGGGAATTGGGAAGCAGTTGCTTCTATTTATAATTTCCTTATTGAATTTCCATGTAGTACAAATATTATACTAAAATTAGAAATGCACTTATGATGTTCAATTACAGGTATGGAGTTATTTAAACTAGATGAAGAGTAATCTGTCAATGAAGTAACATGATCCTATTCCTTTCAGACAGAATTTTCTTGATAAACCAAGGAAGCTTTTTGATAATCTCTTTTTGCCCAAATCTGTATACTTAAAATAATTATTTTAGTATCTATTTACTGTAAGACATAAGTTTTTCATCTTATTGTAACTGCTAGATTAAATATTCTTTTCTGCTTTCAAACCAGGTCTATTTTCTGACTGAAATGAGGAATGTAATTAGGAAATTGTTGTTATACTAAAAGTTGGTCAAAGTGTTTTAAAGCTCACCAAAGAGAAGTTTCTCTGGATTCCCTAATTCATCATGCTGACTAAAATTGTGTCACATTACTCTGCTCCCCCAGGAAGCTTGTGAGAATGAGGAAATGCCACATGAAAAGATGCTTTCTGAGAATGATAATAATCCAAACAACTCGATAAGGCTTACTTTGTTTCAGTCCCTCTGAATTCAACCTTACGGAATCTCTCCATTCTGTAGATGAATAAACTGATGTACAGGGTTCAGGTAACTTGCTATAGTCAGCTTTCTCTCACTATAACCTGAGATCATCAATTTATATAGATAGAAGTTTTACCTGAGTGCACAGTGTTCAAGGTCTTAGTCCATGATCAATTGGCTCTGTTGCTTTTGGGTCTGTGTAGCACATCATGCAGGGAGTTGAGAGCAAAGTACTCACATGACTAGGAAGTGAAAAAGAGAAAGAAGGACTGGGACCCCACAGTCTCCTTCAAGTGCACATTCCCAGTGATCTGAAGTCCTCCCCCTAGGTCTCTTGTCTTAAAGACTCCACCACCTCCTAATGGCGCAGCAGGCTGGGGACCACATCTTTAACACATAGGCCTTTGTAGGACATGTACAATCTAAACTATAGCACTTGCCCAAAGTCATACAGTAATAAGTAACAGAACTCTGATTTGCACCCAGGTAGTCTGTCTCTATAGACCTGTCCCTTAGCCATTGTACATACTACCTTGAAAACCATGAATATTGTCCTTAAAATTAGATACAGGAGTTCTGGCACTGAAGCCTGAAATTCAACTGACTGCTATGTGATAAATTATAGTTTATTATATTTAGATGTACATTAGATCTATATATATTTTATAGAAAAAAGTATGACTATTTTAAAATACTCTTCAAGTTACTAAGATAGCTTTATAATTATACTTGGATCAAAATAAAGAGAAATTAAAATAATACTGGACTTAGTCTGGCTAAATTGTTTAAGCTTTTTTATCACTAAATTAAGCCATTGTCCCTTGTGTCAGAGGCATTGAATTAGAATACTGCAAGTCACTGATGCTATTGATTTGGGGAAAAAAATTCATTCTAGAAAATCTCTGTATAAACAACCAATATAGTTTTTGCAGATTCCCAACATCAGAGAAGCATTCTCATTATCACATAGATTTTATTTCTCTAGACTGGGTTCAACAAACTACAATACATAGGTCAATGTCAGCCCAGACCTGTTTTTGTGCAACCTGCAGACTAAAAAAATGTTTTTATGTGGCTTTAAATGATTTAAAAATAATCAAAATAGAATAAAATCTCAGGTCATATTAAATTAAAATTTTAATGTTCATAAATGAAGTTTTATTAGAACACAGCTATACTCTTTTATTTATGTATTGTATTTATTAGAATACATATGAGTATTTGTTTAGATAGTCTCTGTTTACTACTTCTTACAATGAGTAATCTGTCCTTACAATGGACAGATTAAACTAGTAGTAACAAAGACTGAATGAGCTAAAAATATTTACTATCTGAACCTTTATGGGAAGCAGTTGCTGAAGGCTGCTTTATGCATTATTTATTGATACACTGATATCTTCTTTCCTTAGGTGAAGCCATGATGGTATGATCTAATTTGTTTGACTGTTCAGAAAATAAGAGTATAAATTTTAATGATTTTCAGGAGATTTGATCTAGGTCTTTGCATTTCTGATCTTTTGTTTTACCATCTGAAAATTAAAAAACAAAGCTTTGCACATTGGCCTGGATTTGTACGTGGCCACAGTGTCAGCTCTGCCTGCCCCATTCAGCATATGTCTCACAGGTGACAGGTCTGTTCTCTGTCCCCTTCTCTTACTGTAGGCCTTTACTGGGAATTCACAGAGATTCTACTCTTAGCTCCTATACCTGAGTTTTCTGTTACATTCCTTTTTCTGTTAAAAATATGCCTTGTATTTTGCAACCAATTTCCACACTGTGTATTTTATGAACTATACTTAAATGGCCTGATCTCTTTTCTACTATGAACGTTTAATAAAATATAAGAAATAGACGTCAAACAGTGGTATAGAGCAATATCTGTATGTTACATGATAAAAATGTTTCCCAGATGCACAGACTGCACATCCTTTCCCAGCAGGTAAACAATCATTCAGCACAAATTACTGTTAGTTCTCATGACAGCTGTGCCGGCCAGGAGAAATGGTATTGGGCTTCAGTTTTATAAAAGTGAATTTGAATGGTGATAACATACTTTCAAGAGCTGTGCATTTACTCACATGATCTGGTTAATGTTTATTAGATGGATAGATGCTCACCAAATGCCAGTTTTGGGAAAAAGCAGCTGCTTCAATGCTTAGGGACATCTGACTCAAAGTGTGTCAGGGAGACTGGTCAATGTGCTAAGCCCTTGGCACCTCAAAGAAAACACTCCAATCCTTTTCCACAAAGGTATTCTTAGCTGTCTTCACGTTTCAGATGACCAGACACTTGTGGAGAAACAAGGTAGTTCCTTGTTATTTTTCATAAAATAATAAATTTTGTTTGCAACTCACATCAGAGAAGATGATACAGTCTGTGAAAATGAAGATTCATAAGGTAGTAATTCTCAGGAAACTTAAGTTCTATTTTTGTGTGACTTTTCTTTGGAGAAGAGCAAGCAATGATATGCCTAAAGATGTTAAGGAAAAGAGTGCTGTGGACAAATAGGATATTTTTCAAAATGTGGCATAGCACATCAATGATTTTTTGAGGCTGACTGGATTACTGGCTTGCATTAGGACAGGGTTTATATTGTTGAGGATTTGAAGGTATAACAAAAGTCCATTCTTAGCCATGAAACATTTTGAAGATAAACATTATTATGTCATACTTAAGTGTATTATGTTAATTTAAATGATAATTCTGCTCTTAGAGCTATAAAAAAGAATTAGGATAATAGTGCCAGAGTGTAGGTATTCCGTGGAATAGCTAAAGATTGGAGGCTTGTAACCAGCTATGAGCCGATGATCTGCTTTAGAAGCATTCCCTGATGTTTATAGCTTTGTGACATTGTCTGCAAAATATGAGCCCAATGTGAGAAATATGCTTGGTTATTATTATTTCTAATGCTTAAATCCAAAGTTTTTTAGGTTTGTTTTCATAATTGCAGTTATGATTGCTACTTTTCTAGTTTCACTGATTTAGTGAATAAAGAAGACAGTTTTGTACAATATGCCTATAAAAATGTATGTTTCCTTGAATGGGAAGACTGTGGGACTATTATTTTATTTGCTTTTTGGAACTTCTTCAGCTAGTTTCCTTTTAAGTAAAGATGCAAGCACACATAGATTTAACTTTAGGCAATGTAACTAATCATCTCCAATTTTGCCTGAGGAAAATGATCATTTGCTCCTAAATCATTCTTTCTGACACCCTTTACCCTCTCCCTGCTATGATTTCAAACAGAAAAATTGAGTTTATATAAAAAAATTCTAACATGATCAATTGTATATTATGAGTTTCAGGTTCTCACAATTTTCCCAGAGCCAGTTAGAAGAAAACTATAGAGAAGCCAGAGGACTACTTTTCAAAGCCATTGAAATTTTGTCACCTCACCTAAGACTGACCTCCTGTGGTCTACTGGTTCCCATAAATTAACTATGTCTCTTATGCTGTGGAGCAATCCTATTGATGACCTTGCTGCCTGACTCTGAAAGTAAGCTAATTCTGTACATCATCTTATTTAATTTTTTAAAAATTAAAGTACATTAAGGGCTAGATAGAGCAGAAAGCTAGATTACTGATTATTCTACTCTATGTGACCATAGCAATTTACACTGCCCCAGTGATCACTGCCCGGGTGATTATCAAACATAAAATGAGGGGCATAATTATACAAAAAGATATAATAATATTGACCGGCTGTTATATTCAAACACTATTATATATATTATTGTATTAATGTTGGCATTTGGAATTAACTATAATGCCAGAACAGAAGATGTTGACATTGGGTTTTTTCTATATTAATATAAATATTTATATTAACATAGATCCTTCAGACCACATGACTACAGATTTTTAATAATCTGAGTGATAATAAATTCAATGTTCTACAGGTTAATAACTTGTCCAGTTAATAGGTGCTTTTTCATTTCTTTTAACCTTTCTTCCAGGCAGTAATCAATGTCTGGAAATCAAATTTCTCTGTAGAGCCAGAAAAAAAAAATCCATGTAACACTCATAACTAAATGATTCTAAATGAATCTGAAATTCCCAGAGCACTTAAGTGAATTTGCTTAACAAGCATTATTCCATAGCACATAAACTAAAATCATAAACTGATGCGATAAAGGGTCAGACCTATCAGCATGTTTATGAAATTGCAGTCTTCAAGCTTTCATTCTATCATTCTCAATATGATACACACAAAAATAATAACCTGTATTCTGACAAAGCCCTTTCACACAAATACTGATTTTTTAAGTCAAATAATTTCTTCAGCACTTTCAAGTTTAAATGAAAAGAAACAGGGAACTCTAGAAAGAGGGAGAAGGTAAGGAGAAAAAAGGTAGAATAAGAAAGAAAAAAGAAAGTAAGGGAAATAGAAAGTGAGGGAGACATGAAAGAGAAAAGTAGGACCGATCTATGGACAAAGAAAATAAAGGCATTGTCTCCAGAAGTGACTCCCGGGTGGCTGTTTAGAAGTAGGTCCTTGAGCCAGGTGTGGTGACGCAGGCTTGTAATCCCAGTACTTGGGAGGCTGAGACAAAAGATCCGGTAGTGAGGCCGTCCACAACTTAGTGAGACCCAGTTTCAAAATAAAGAATAAAAAAATAGGGCTGGGGGTGTAGCTCGGAGGTAGAATGCCCCAGGGTGCTATCCCCAGTACTGCAAAAAATAAAGAAAGAAAGAAAGAAAGAAGTAGGTCTTTGAAGCACAAAGAACATTGTCTGTTCAATACCAGACGACAAACAGCGTTCTTCAGAATCCCCAGTTTGTTGGTGCTGGTTTTTTTTTTTTTTTACACTGGCTGAATAAATACATTCCCAGAGGCTGGATTGCCAGGTCCCAACGGGTAATAAAATAGAATCGACTAATGACAGCTGTGAGAAACAAAGCCTGACTAAAAGAAATACAGAAACTCCAACAGCCAATCCCTCCACATAATGTGAATTTCATTTTTGGTAGAAATGCAGGAATTCTTTGCCCACAGGCATAGGGGCTTTGAAACTCCGAATTCAGGTTTCTAATACTTTCTAAACTCACCACACCATACCACTTATAAAGCGAAGAACCTGAGAACTGTAATTCCCATTTCAGAAGAAAGTACAACTCTGAAATAATATCATATGTGCTGGGGGTTGGGGCAGGGTCATCTTTTAGGTAGTATTTTTTGAGGCTCCATTTTACCCTTTTCCATGTGTGACCACCCCATTTCTGTTCTTGAGTTTTCCATTGGTTGTCATTATAGACAAGAATAGTGTAGTAAAAGCCATAGTTAAGGGTCTAGATGGAAAAATCAATAGGACACATTTTCCAAGTAAAAATCAATAATACTTAAAACAACTTTTCTTACCTTAGAGGCAAATCCTATTGTGGTAAGTGGTTAAGTTGCACATGTCCTCTGACCCTGTCATGTCTGAGTTACCCTGTCCTCTTGTTTCTATATGAATGGTCATCCGATCAATTAATTCTGACAACACAAGTTGTTCTGACTGCATAAGAATTCACTATTGTGACAGAAACTTGGAGGAATGAATTAGCATGGAAATTATTTGAACTGCAACTATCAAATATTTATTTTATTTTACTAATGTCTCCAAATTAATTTAGAGGGAAAGTCACTGAAGTTTTTAAAAGAGTGGCAGTGTTCACTTTTTGACACCAATTAGCAAAGTTAATTGCTTTGCTTTTGGCCTTTCAACCCCCTGCTAGTTGATCAAGTTAGTTGGTGGTGGAAGGTTAATGCTGCTACACAGCCCTGTTAACTCAGTAAGTAGAACAAAAATGAGAGGTACCATTCACTCTCTTCCACGCATGGGGACATATGCTTTTATATGCATTATATTTAAGCTTCAAAATAACTCTTCAAGTTGCACCCTATCCTCACTTACATACTAGAAACCTGATGATCTGAGGTATTGGGAGTGGGGGAGGGATGACTTCACCATCAGTAAGGAGTAGAATTGAGATTTAAACCCACACATTTATAAAATTGAGATTGTTTTATTCTATATTACAAATGTTCCAATGATTTTCTAAATAATGGAAGAGGTATGAGCAGAAGCATGAGCAGAGGTAAGATAGTATACATAGGAATTGCCGAAGCTTCTATGTTTTTCAACGTACAAATATGAATTTTCCATAATAAGCTATGAATTTTCCACCAGGCAAGACTATTTTTCGGCTTTAATTTTTTTCATTCATGTTTTAATTTTTCTTTATTTCAAAAATAACTTTGGGTTTGGGCTCAAAATATATCATTGACTTATGGGACACACCAGCAAGTCTGCTGTTTCTCTAATTTGTGAGACTGCTGGGGTTTGTGAGACTAGAATTCATTAATGTTTGAGCAGTTTGTACCTCACTGGGGTCTTCATGTCTTGCTGGGGAAAAAGGGAGGCTTGATGAAGGAATCAGTTCAACTAATGCTACATCCATATCGGGGGGGGGGGACAGGGTGGGATCTGGAGGAAACACACCAAGTGCTGTGTACATACATGTATGTATCACATTGAACTTCCCTGTGAAGTGTAATTATAATGCACCAATTAAAGTATATATATATATATTAAAGATGATGTGGCATTCTTCAGAGCATTTTTCAGGGTAATTAGGCCAAGTTGGTCCAAGATGGTGGATTGTATACCAAACATATGTATACACAAAAGATTTAACAATACATATCCCTGCCCTGCATATATTTGATTTCTTTATACCCCATCACTCCCCTTCAAAGATACTATATCTGACCTTGGAGTACTCTTTATATCTTTAGTATTTATTTCATCAGCACTTAGTGCTTTTTTTCTTTTTTAAAAAAGAATAAATTTTATATTTTCTAACTTCAAGATACAGAGTTTTACATTTTATAATTATTTGGTCATTAACTTCATATTTATATTTTACCTGAGGATTTAATGATCATTCATTTATTTAACATTTTAAATATGCATCTCACTTATTATAATTTTTACTTTAAATCCCAATGCTTTGGCTTTTTAACATATATTTTTATTGGTGCATTGTAATTATACATCATAATGAGGTTTAGAGTGATAGAAACACATGCACACAGCACTTGGTGTATTTCCCTCCAGAGCCCACCCTGCTACCTCCTCCTCCCCATACATTTTGTTAAGATTAGTGTTGATAATTTTGTATATGCATGTTTAAATTTTAACTTTCATATTTTATTTTCTATTTATGTTTGCTTGTATAAAATATTTCTTATTATTTCTTTTTGTAGTTCATCTTTAATAACTTAGCTTTAATTTTATTAGTCTTTCTTTTTCATTATCCATTTTCCTTTGGCTTTTCTCCTTTCCCTCTTTCCTTGGATTGTTAGAAGATGTTCTTTATAATTTTTGCTTCTATAATTCAACAGGAATGTGACTATAATGATGGTAATATGGAAAGAGCCCAAGTCATCAAAGGAAGACTGATGGTCTTACCCCTGAAATTCCCAACCAACACCTCCCTGACTTCCTCAGGGGATCGTCTAGCTCATTTAAGAATGGTTGCCCAAGAAACCTCATTCTGAGAGTGCTAGTTCTTTCTACTTAGGGGTGCAAATCACTCTTGATTTATTGAGATGCTGTAGCTTCCTGACAGCTCACATCATTCAGTCATTGTGTAAGAAATTATTATATAAATCTATAATCTACAATGTGAATAAGGCACCCATGTCATAGTAGTGATAAATAAGGAAAAGATGGTATATGGAATATCCCATCTGGGGAAACCCCATGTGCCCCATAAGGCCTAACCTTGATAAGGGGATAAATGATGGAGCCAAGATAACAAAAGGGTGCTATTAAATATTAGTTTTATTTCGGGTGCTTATCCTTTCCATTCTTGATGATATCATCCAATCTTTATTTGCTAACAACTCTGTGCTGGTAACAATGTCAAAAATCTAATAATTATTTTGAAAAGAAAATATAAAATTTCTATGTCAGGTTGGATCTCTCTGCTAAGCTCCAGACCTTTATATTCAATCATTCAAACAACTGTACCTATATATTTATTTAATGCATATATTTAATCTTAAATGCTTATATCTTTACTATCTTCATTATCCACAAAATTTCTCTTTGAATCTCCAAGATATTTTTTTTCCTGAATTCCACAGCTAAGTGAATCAATCATACACGGTGGAATTCTTGACTCCTCCTTCAATCACACAGATATGTAATCTGTTATCAAATCCTGTCAAATCTACTTTGTTAATGGTTCTATATCTGTCCAATGTATTCTATCACCTTTTCCAGTTCTTTGAATGACTGCCAATGTCTATTGACAAGAATGTCAGTTATCAATTTGTTGCCTCTCAAATTTAAATTCATGCTGCATTTCCTTATCTATGAAAATAAATTTGGGACCTTGAAGTTGTTATGCTTATTATTTATTGTATTGCCAACATGGTTTAAGGCTTTCCATGTAAAGGGAGGGTGCTGGACAGATATTATAAGAGGAAAGGACTCGCTCTTGCTTCTTCATTTTGGTGGACCGACATTGCTTCTTTATTGCCCTGCTCTTGGAGTTTACGGAGACCAGCATTTCCATTGGCATGTTCTCTTGGGTAGTTGTGGAGCAGAGTGTCATAGTAAGTCACTGTCCAGCAAGTTCTGGACAGTATGTGACTTTTCATGTCCTTTAATGAAGTTTATATCTCTGCTCTGTATGGGGAAAGAAAGATGAGCTAGGGCTCTTCCTTTGATCTTTGATCTCAACCCTACTGTTGTGTGTATATGTGTGTGTATGTGTGTGTGTGTGTGTGTGTGTGTGTAAGTGTAGCTGCTTCTTGTATTTGATATTCTTATATTGTTTAGAGCTTTCTTTATCTCTTACTTTCCTGCCTTTGTAATAATGTTTCTGTGTATTAAACTTAACCTGCTCAGTTATTGTGCACTTCCTATTTCTTGATTAGATCAAGATTACATGGATAACCACAATGCCTAGCCCTCCTTCAAATTTCTGTCCTTCCCATTCGGATTCATTTTCTCTCTTTCTCTAGAAAAAGTAAATGAAATTTCTATAAATCAGAATCTCATTTTTCTCCTTTGGCATTTTAGGGAGAGTTCTACCTTTGCTTGAAATTCTCCGCCTCCCACTTGCCTTCCATCTGGCTGATAATTACCAGATGCTCTGCACTAGGCACAAGGGATTCAGCAACAAAAAGAATAAAGTCTCAGTCCTCATGAAGCTTACATTCTTATGGATCAGACTCTCTCTCTCTCTCTCTCTCTATCTCTCTCTCTCTATATATATATACATATATATTATATACACCTGTATACATATATGTATGTATATAGGTGTTAAGTAAATATATATGTATATATACATATATAGTGACCAAAGGTGCTATAAAAATAATTAAGCAGGTAAGAGGGGATCTAACTGCTATTTTACATGAGGTAGTTATTTCTCTGAAGATAAGTTAGATTATACTCTGGTAACAATTAAACCCTGACTCTTAGAGGTTACTGTAGTAAGTTTAACTGTGGCTAAAACTACATGCTGATCACATGTCATTTATGGTGTTTTCCCTTGTTGTCTTCCTTCTGGGATTCAGCCTAATAGTGAGCTCCTGTCCACACCATTAGAAGGCATCCTGTCAAAGGGAAAATGTGGCCTGGGCACAATGCAAAGATGCTTAAGGCTTTTGCCTATAAGAAGACATATCGCTTCCTTTCACATAGTATTGAACAAAGCAAGTCAGATGGCCATACCTAAAGGCAGTGGGCAAGAAAAGTAAATCCCCCTGGGAGAGGGAATAAGTGTATACAAAAATACAATCTAAGGTGGGAATACAACAACCTTTTGAGAAAGTGACATTTGGTCAGCCACATCTAAAGACCAGAAAGAAGTAAAAAAGAGAATTGTGAGGATACCTAGGGGCAGATTATTCCATAATAGGTGCATAATAACTACTTTTATCTTTTTGTTTTAAGTGAAAACACTTTAAGTGCAGAGAAAGTGATTCTTTTAATAGTAATTCTCTTGACAGTAATTGCTGTGATATGTCATGCCATGTATAGTTAGCATGTGAAGAAAATGAATTGGGCAAGCCTTCTAATAATTATTGTTCTAGTAAATGATGATTCAAATAGACAAGAGGATAAGAAAATCCTTAAATGCTTCTCTTCTTGAAACTTAATGGAAGTTTATGTTTGAAACAAAATATCTTCAAAGTATGATTTTCATGAAATACTTTGTCAGATCTATCTATTTTATCCATTGAGAAATTCTTATTCAAACCCATGTTATTCAATTAATCCCTTCATAAATTTTTGGATTATGAAGAGACTGAATTTATGAATTACTATAAATTAAATTTTACTTAACACCTGATACAAGCAGTAAATTTTTCATAAATATCTTCATGAAAACTATACATATATATTTTCTTACTGACATATCAACAGTCTGCTTTGTATGAATAAATGTGATCATTAACTTATGTTAATGTTAACTGTGTGTTAACTTTCGAGCTTTTCCAAGTCAGATATTAGTTGTACTAAGCTCTTCTCATCATTAAAGTAGTTTATATTTGTCATATAATATTTTACAATGTTGAATAGTTACAAAAGATTCTAATCATAATAATCTATAAACTCTAGGAATCACTGTTCACAGAGTATGTGCTCTAATTTTCATAAAAAATAAATCTTGAGCATGGTACTCACTGATAATATTTCACCATATTTTAATTTCCTTTATTGGCTTAAGCATGAAAATTCTTCTAAAATATATGCTTTCAAGCTCTATTTTTCTATAAAATCATACAGCAAATTTACTAATATAGCATCATTCATAATATGCTCACATTTTTTTTTTTGCAGTACTGGGGATTGAACCCAGGGGCGTTCTACCTCCGCACTACACCCCCGGCCCTATTTTTTATACTTTATTTTGAAACTGGGTCTCACGAAGTTGCAGAGGGCCTCACTAAGTAGAGAGAGAGAGAGAGAGAGAGAGAGAGAGAGCTGAGGCTGGCTGCAAACCTGGATCCTCCTGTCTCCTCCTCCCAAAGTACTGGGATTACAAGTGTGCGCCACCATGCCCGGCATATGCTCACATTTTTAATTGTTCCCATGTAGTTATAGTTGTTTTCATTAAAAATTTCATAAACTTTTTCTCTCCTAATTAGTTTTCAGAAACTTATCAATTTGATGTATTATGAAGAACTAAAACTTGTTCTTTTTTCAATCTTATGGTTATCCAGTTGTCCCAGCAATTAATTTCTACTTTTACTTTTCCTATTTTCCATTCTTCTCTGTCTCCCGAAGGTAACTACTCGTGACTGCCATCGGGGGCACAGGAGGTCTTCTCATCACCTCCTCCTTTGCCCTCATTATTTTCTTTTTTGTTATATATCCTATTGAGGAGATAGCATTTCTCCCCATGGTCATGAAAACATTCCATTATCAAGGATTTCAGCATGAAAGAGATGATACAAGAAAGAACCCATTACTTTTTTCTGCTACTTGTAATGTGGTTTTAATTCAGAGCCTCATCTTTTTGTTTCATACAGATTCCTTCTAGGCTTTTTCAGCTTATTAATTCATCTGCCTAGATTTCATTTTAATTAAATATATGCACAGGCCCCTCCTCCCATTTTACTTTTTTTCTAAAATGAGAATATAATAGAAAATAAAGGAAATATCCCAGTCTCCAGCTCCTGACTAAACAGTTGATAGATGGGATTTTTCTTTGAAGTCATATTACACATAGGTACAATTTATATAATTCCAGAATATGCAGGTAAATAAAGATTCCTGTTTTTATGGGATTCCAACTTCATTAAATTAGAAATGTTTGTAGATATATTTAGGTAGCTGAAATTTAAAAAAGAAACTAAAATAATTTCAAATATGATTCTAAAGCTTTACTGAAGCTCTATGGGAAAGCTTAAATTAATTAAGAAGGTGTTAATTAAACTCCCAAATATTGAAGTCAAAAAGTGGAGTCACCTTTGGATCAGAGTATATTTATCTGAATATCAAAAGATGTATTGCTCCATAAAATCACAAAAATCACAAGGTTTCAGTATATTTTCAACATTCAAAGCATTTTCACATTCAAGTATATTCCCTAAAATATTTTCTGAAACTGTTATATCAATTTTGGATATTAAATCAAGGAATTGGTAAATACTGTGAAAAGCCTAATACACATGTCTGAAATATTTCAGTTTAGAAACCTGATTCTCATGTGGATTGTTTTAATGCCTTTTCCAAGTTAACCAAGAATATTAATTCAGAAAGAAAGTATAGGGATATAAGAGGTACAACCACAGATGTGTCAGCGTCTCATGTGCCCACTATCTCTCCTTTGCTGAAACCAGATATTCCATTTTTTTGAATTGACCTTGAATCATCTAAAATATACAAATTAAGCATAAACTTGTTGTTTTGTTAAAATGCTTGTATAACAAAAATACTTATTTTATTCATGTTGAAATTCTCTTTCAATTTATTTACCTAGAATCTGTGCTAGTAAAATAGAACTATCCTCCTTTATGTCTGTTTTGGGCAACATTCTTAGTGCTATAATCCAAAACAACTGCTCAGGTACCTTAGAGGAGGGAAGATTTATTTTCCACAGTTCTTGGAGATTTGGGGTTCATTCCATGTGAGGCCAGGGTTTGTGGATCTCAGGGCATGGAGGCAAGAAGCAGAGAGAGGGAGAGAGCAAGGGCTCTGCTCTCATATCATGGAGGCTGGAAGCAAGAGAGAGTGAGCAAGCAAGAGGATTTAAAGACAAACACAGTTACTAAGGCCACACTCCCAGGGATCCACCTTCTCCCACCACACTCCACCTGCCTAGGTTACCAGCCAGTAAATCCATTACAATGGATTCGTCCACTCATGGAATTACAACCCACATGACTTGATTATATTAACTCTGAACATTAATACGTGAACTCTTCATGGGACATTCTATATCTAACCGTAACAATATCTATAAGCAATTAAAGCCTTCCTTCCTTCCTTTCTTTTTCTTCTAAGACTACGCCCAAAGAGCACACTGAGTGAGTTGAATGGGAATGAAGGATAATGCCCAATGTTGCTCATTTTCGATGCCTAGTTCTATACATGGGCCATAGTAGGCAAATTAAAAGTATTTGTTGAATGAATGTTGAACATTAACATTCTTGCAGTGTGTGTGTGTGTGTGTGTGTGTGTGTGTGTGTGTGTGTGATTCTGGAGATTGAGCCCAGGTCTTTGCACATGCTAGGCAAGCACTCTATCACTGGGTTACATTCCCAGTCCTCATTGCATATTTTTTTACCAAGTTTTAAAACTCTTTCGCACCCTCTATCTCCTTTAATTTCTTCCTTCGTATGTAGTGAAGGCAGTAGTAGCTACCATTTTTAGCAATGTCTGTGTACTAGCCATTGAGCCTTATTGTGTGTGTGTGTGTGTGTGTGTGTGTGTGTATGTGTGTGTGTAATATCTAATTCTTACCACAACTTTGCTAGGTTATTTTCTTGAATTTCAAACTCAACTCCACTTAACTGAGTTTTTGCACTATACTCTGCTTCTAAAATTTTTCAATTCAAATACTAGTAATAAAAGAGAACACTGACTTTCCCTCACCATGTAATAATAAGTGGCAGAGATAGGACTTGAAACTCAGCAGCATAGCTCTAGAATTGGTTCTCCTAAACATTGTCCTTACATTCAATGGGGGAATGTGGATGCAGAGCTTAGTGAAAGTAGGTTTTTTACTATTTTACCTGTGACATGGTGAACTAAGATGCACATTCTTCCACTTCTGCTATAGGTTCATGCTTTAGGACAAGTAGACAAAATAAATGTGACTGAACAAAGTTTTATTTAATTGAATGTGACACTCAAATTGTGGCAATAAAGCTAAATTGTGCTGTAAAATGTTTGTGTGAGAAAGGAAGGGGAAGAAAGCTGAGAACTGAGTGCAAAGGAGGTGTATCAAAGATGGAGAGATTCTGAAGGCAAAGTTCATATCAAAGGACTTGTGTTCAATGTATTTTATTTTTTTTTCTCTGCTTGAAAGGTACAATAAAACCCACATTGTTCAACAAAGCTTTCAGAATTGAATGAAAAGGGATAAGAGAAGTAATTAAGAACTGAAGAGTATAATATATGTACAGATCAAGAACTAAAGCTGTAAAAATGGGCACAACCATATAGCTATTACCTTTCCTTACAGTTAATGTACAATTTTACCCATTTTTCATAATGTATGTTATTATACATCAGTAGTGGTCCTGCCTACCACAAAATCTTTAATCGTGAATAAAAGTCTAGAGAACATATGAATATAATATTTTAAGAGAAAAATAGATACAGGGAAAAGAATGCCTTGCCCCAAATCATATTACTATGACATTACTGGATGAGAATCTGGGACTCTCAATTCTAAACTTATATTCTTCTAGTTAAACTAAAGAAGAGGTTAACACAGAAGGGTAAAGGAAACCTCCATAAAACCCAAAAAGGGATTGCAAAACTCCTCTTTGGATCCTGTCTGGAGTTACAGCTGAAAAAAAAAAAAAACAAAGAAAGGTAGAATGGATTTGTAACCATACTTATTTGAAGAGCTAATTCTATTCAATTTTGATCCTAAAATCCAAATTAATTTTATTTTTCTTTTCATCCTTTAAAATTTACAAATAAAGCTTTCCCTTAAATGAATGAAAGCATTTGGCTGCTGATAAATATGTCATGTATATTTTCCTATTTTAATGCTTTTTAATATCATTCTGTTCCTCTAGCACTTTGAAAAGAAAGCTGATTTCCTTTGCTTTAAGAAGAAAGAAAGCTCAAACTTATTTTCCTTTGGTTTCTAACTTCTACATTAGGTTTTTTCTCTTTCTCACATCAGCCACAATTTGTAGACTTTACTCTCCTTGTCTGATGCAATCAGTATAAATGAAATGGAGACTCTAAAGGTCAATCCCTTTCTACTCCAGGAACCACCATCTCATTCTTACTCTCTCCAATTTCTCCTAAGTCACAAGTCCCTGCTCTTCAGTGATTAAAATTTTGGAACAAGAGTGCTTTTAAGAGCACAGACACTTTCCTATTTAGTGCTCTGTAACATCAGCAAAGTTGTTTCTTAGAACATTATAGCAAAAAATGACAACTCAGTCTGAGTTGTATGACATTGGATTGGTTTTGCTTTTATTTCCAAACTTGCATTCCTTATTCAAACAAATTATAACAGTGTTACTTGTAATTAAAAAAATGTGTTATGAGAACGATGGCTTTTAGAACTAATGAAATATTTTATTTCATATTTTATGTTTTAAAATATATTTGTTTTTCTAAATAGGTTTTATGCTGGGCATGGTGGCATATGTTTGTAATCCCAATAGTTGGGAGGCTGAGACAGGAGGATCGCAGGTTCAAGGACAGCCTCAGCAAGTAGTGAGAGTATCATCAACCTAGTGATACCCTGTTTCAAAATAAAAATAAAATAGGGCTGGGGGTGTAGCTCAGAGGTAGAATGCCTCTGGGTTCAATCCCCAGTACCACACATACAAAAAAAAATTAAATAGGTTTTATGTTTGCATACATATACATACACACACATACACGTACATACACACAAATATGTATATATATATATATATATATGTATATTTGAAGAATAGATTCTTCAAATAAATGAAACAAAGTGAATCAAACCACCAATTGATAATCAACAAAATTGCTGGTTTGATTGGTCCCATTAACCTCTGATTTGTAAGTATTATTTTTATTTAAAAATATGCACCAAAGAATTACAACAGAAGGTCACTCATTGGTAGAGAATCTAATTTCTCACCACTTACTGTCTGTTCCTTCCTTTTAGTAACTGGACCCTTCATATCCAAATTTGAGCAGGTTTGATGGCTCCAGCTAAAAGACTTCCCCTATAGCTAGGTATGGTCATTAGCTAAAGCCCTGCTGCAGGACTATGAGCAGATGTGATGTGTGCGACTTTCATGATATTTCCATAAAATAAAACTGCTTCTCATTCCTTCTTTATTCCTTTCCACTGACTGTGGAATGGAGGTTCCTGTAACTGCTAGTTTGGTCCCAGAGTAGGAAATTGCCTTTTGACGAGAGAGAAATTATAGTCAACCTGAGTTCCTCAAAGACCACATGAAGCAAAGCCACCTGGACTGTTTGATTCTCTGGAAAACTGTGTGTAAGAGAAATGAACTTTTCTCAGTCTCACAGACACTGAAGGCTCTGATGTGCTTCAACATTACTACAGGGTTAGAACCCAATAAACACATCATAAACTGAACACATTAAAAGTTGAAAATGCACTCAGTATACCTAACCTACCAATGCCATAGCTTAGCAGCACAGTGCACTGTAGGGTGTTGGTCGTTCACCCTCATGGTCTGTGGCTGACTGGGAGCTGCAGCTTACCGCTGCTGCCCAGCATCCCAAGATCACACCACATATGGCTGGCTAGTCCTGGAAAACACTCAAAATGTCAAGTATGGTTTCTACTGAATGCATATGGCATTGGCACCACAATAAAACTACAATATTGTTAATTGAACCGTGGTTTAAGTAGAGAGACATTTCTGTTACAAATGGATATGATTATATTGCAAATAGCAAAATTGAACATCATACTATTCATAATATGTCAAAGGTAAAGGGTACATATGACCTTCATCTCTCTAGAAAAGAGTCATTCTGTTGTAAGTGCTCAAAAATGACAGGTATGATTATCTTTGCAAACAGGAGGTCATAATCATGGATATGTTTGTTATAAAAGATACCCATTAAAGTGAGTTTAAGTAAGATAGGAATAAATTGTATAATAGAAAATAGGAAATAATTAATTACAAGAAATATAATAGTGGTCACAGCAAAAATGTAGAGTTGTGGAGTGTCTTTATCTCTTTATGTGACTGGAAGTCTTCATATCTCATCTCTATATGCATCTGTTCAGTTTTCCTCTCTGAAGACTGGCTTCTTAGGCAGAGTGTTTCATTTTTTTTTAATTTCCCCAAATTGACCATTGCTTTAGCTGTCACTGGCACCAATAATAGTGCCAACAATGTGGACACTCTTTGAACTGATCACCACATCTAAGTAGTTCAGTCTCTCCATTTATTAAAAACTTCCAGAAGAAAAACAAAATGATTTCTGAACTGGGATAAGGAATTCATTTGCAGGCTTCACAATCTCCTCTGTCTTCTAACCAGCTGTATTGGAGGTTGGATGTGGGTGTGTTATCCAGGGAGGTAATGTCTAGGACTTGCACACATTAAAAAAAGTTAAAAATGAAAAATCTATAATGCACTGGAGGGGGTCTCTTATTTATTTTATATCGAATTTATGTGGGATATAGACAGTTATATTTTATAGGTGATATTTGTGTGTCTGATGTGTAAAATGTGTCTTTGGGACAAGGGAGTACACATGTGGGTTTACACATTTCTATTCATGGTCATTATTTAAAATAAGAATTAGATTTGTGTGTCTCCTACATTCATTGTTATTGTGTTAATTATGATCATTTCAAGTTCGGAAGAACATTTTCTGGAGGAAGAGATAGTTGTTACTATAAATAAGCAATGCAAATAAGTTACAAGGAAATTATTTACTAAGGGGTTAAAATTATTTGGAAATATTTCAGAAGCAATCATATGTGTCCTCAGATGGACTGTCCTGGCTTTGTGTCTGTTGAGATTATCTTCAACCATTTTCACCTAGTCATTAAGTCACAGTCTTAAATAGACAGCATTTTTATTTTACAGTTTTACTTGATTGACTGTATCTATATTTTTAAAAAGAAATATTCATAGCATATTTTCTGTAATTCATACAGTTATTCCATAAATCTAAATTACTCAACTGTTGAAAAACCCTATTCCATAATTAAACATTCATCAACTCATTGACTGCAGTGTCAATTTAAGTGAAATCCAGTGATTTCATTCATTTTAACCAATCATTGACTTTATAAGTAAGATTGTGATAAAATAAAGTTGCTGCTTACTAGGCTAGAAAGATGAAATAGTGAGGCTATTTTTTAACAGTATTAGGCACCTTGGGGGAGGGAAAGTAATCATCAAGTAATATCAGGGCTTTGTTTTTCACAGTTATTATATCTACTTGTAAGAAATAAGCAAGCCCATACTTGAGATGAATTCTAGATTGTAAATTTAAAAAGTAATATAAAAATTGTAATGTAGTTAGGAATTAAATACATCATTGAAACAAAAGAATTCCACGAGGACATTAATGACAAAACTGCTAATGACTTAAGTGGTTGGATTTTTTTTTATTTGTTTGACTTGTGGCTACATGTGATATTTAACTCTTTATTCATACTGGATCTTCCAATGATTGTTTTTTCTGTACTGGGGACTGAACTCAGTACCTCATGCATGCTAGGAAAGCACTCTGCCAATAAGTTGCTTCCTCAGTCCCTTTAAAAAATTATTTCGAGACAGGGTCTTGCTAAGTGCCCAGGCTAGCCTCGAACTCTTGTTCCTCCTACCTGAGCCTCCTGAGTAGCTAGGATTACAGGTATGTACCACTTTGCCAAGCGACCAGTGATTATTTTAGATAAATAAATTCTGTGGATTTTGGCCTCAATTAGCCTAACATTTCATTTGGTTAATATACCATGAAGAAGAATCTTGTGCTTCTCCAGTCAGTAGATCATAGTGATATAGATAGGTTGGAACTTTTTTTCTAAGGTAGATAGCATACACAATATATTACCACTAACATATCTTAATATTACATACAATTAGAATGTTAAATGCCACCATCTACACTTTATAAATTACAGCTAATGTACCTCTCGCCAAAGTGTTGCTCACCTGCTGAGCAGCCATCATATTTAAAACCTGCTTCCAAGACTTCTTATACCCTTCAGGATAAGAAGTCTAAAGTAATGATACTATTGGAACTGCATATAATCAGCTCCTATAAAAACATCTAGTCCTGATTCCAATTATGTTAATTCACTGCAGCGGGGGCTGTACATTTCAATCACCAGAAGGCTCAGTGCCTTTCTGAAGTCCCTTGGCCGCACACAGGAGCCCCATGAAGGTATTTAGCAAATCCCTTTGTGATGCATGAGGGTTTAAAGCAGTAATAAACCAATCCCTTTACATTGATAAATTCCCCTTAAGTCAATGAGGGCTTTGCCGGGACTGAAGACTAAGGATTTTTCTTCTCCAGTTCATTCTCCCAAAGAATCTCAGCTAATATATAATAATACAGACATCCATTTTCAACTCTTAGAGCCACTAGAGGGCAAAAGGATCATAACTCACAGTAAAACAACTGTTTAAATCTGAGCCACCCAATTTCAGTCCCATGGAAATACTAGTGGTACTTTTTCTGAGGCAGTTTGTATTTAAATGTGTCACTGTTGCATTCCTGTGTACTTAATAGAGCTCTCAAGACCTATTTGTTGTGGTGTTGAGGAGAGGGATACAATGCAATTTGCTTGCTTTACCAATAAAACTCCTTTTGTAACAAAGAGGTTGATATTTTAAGTCCATGGCAGAGTCTCAAGCATAGAATCCTACTGAAGCAGAAGCACAGTTACATTGAAGACCCAGAAGGAATACTGTAGGGCCACTGGCAGAACTAGAAGCCTAGTAGGAGTATTAACCTGCTCTCTGGTGAAATTCTTTGCTGGGAATAAGTGGAGTTCTTTCCTTAGAACTATTATTTTTTTTTCCAAACATGAAGCCATTTATTAATGACTAATATACCCAATGTTGTCAGAGGAAATATATTCAGAGAGGAACAGCTATTGTAAAATACAGAATGCCATGAAAAAGTATATTAAAGTTTATAACTCCAAAAGTGTGACTTAATTAAGAATTGTGGTCTGCAGCATTTATTTAGCAAACCTTGACTTTTTTCAATTTTCCAGACTGATGGTGCATTGCAGCAGGGAAAGTCTGGCAAGGGCTGTCCTACTGACTTTCAAATTCTCTTAACATTTTAAATATTTTAAAATAGTTTAAATATCCCAATTTATAAAATAGTACAAGGACTTCAAATATACAATCCAAAATATATGACATAGATGTTTTGCTGTGCATAAATTATCAAGACCTTACAGATGGATTATTAGAATGTATATAACACTGGGTCTTGGATTTAAAAGATACCAAGTGTTCAGTTAAATATTACAGCTTCCTTTGATTTGGCTTTTGATCAAGGATTAGCTTAAATAGGCTACAGCTAATTTCATATACAGAGAACATGTTGTTGGATCACAATAATATCTACATGCTTTACTGTCTCCTTATATAGCTTTTATATACATATAAAAGTTGCATATCTATATCTCTACACATATCCCACATTCTACAGAGATTTTAAATTCTATCCTATATGACATATTAGAAATCATTGCATAATATCTAAATAAAATGATTGCAAAGTATTTCTTATTGACATACTATATTAAATCCTGTAGTAATGACTAGAAATAAAATGTTCTACAGGACTTTGCTCCTCCCATCAAGGAGCTTATAGCCTATTGAGTGAATAGAATATGCAAGTAGATGATCCAGTATGGTATATCACTATTTTGATGAAGGAATTCCCTGAGGCTTACTTACCAGACTCAGAGAAAAAGGACAAAGTGATCTGAAGTAACATTTTGGAGGAAATTGTTTTTTTTTTTTTTTTTTTTTTTTTTTTTGCTGTACCGGGGATTGAATGCAGGGGCATTCTACCTCTGCGCTACACCCCCGGCCCTATTTTTTATGCTTTATTTTGAAACCGGGTCTCGCGAGGTTGCGGAGGGCCTCACTAAG
>PVJS01021079.1:0-31896 GCA_004027185.1 Glis glis
AAAAAAAAAGAGTTCAAACAGTTGTTTTGGGTCACAAAATGGGAACCAATTAAGGGGCATGAATGTCAGGTATGCATGATGGAACAGAGGACTCTGAATTGCCAGAATTCCTCCAATGATCATCACGTGTTGATTCCACCAAGGCTATTGTCAGCCTTTCTCCCATAACCCTGTTGCCTCCATCTCCATGAAGGAGCCTGTGGCCCATTAATTTGGGGGGATACATTTCAAGGTTTCGGTGATATCTGAAGGTCATTTTAAAAGGTTATCCGAGCCGGGCGTGGTGGTGCATGCTTGTAATCCCAGTACTTGGGAGGCTTCAGACCGGAGGATCTGGGTTTGCAGCCAGCCTCAGTTACTTAGTGAGGCCCTCTGCAATTTAGTGAGACCCTGTTTCAAAATAAAGAATAAAAAATAGAGCTAGGGGTGGAGCTCAGATGTAGAATGCCCCTGGGTTCAATCCCCAGTGCCACACACACACATACACAAAAAGGTTATCTGTACCTGCTCAAGGTTATTTGTAATGCTGTCAGACTGTCTCCCTTTGGTGTTCCCATGATTCCCAAACACAGAAAAACATAGGTCACAAATCGAAAAAAATACTTATTTATCTTGATTTAATCCCTGTTAGAGGTTGGAGCTAGCCAGGCTCTTCAGGATGAATATTTGTTCCCATTTGGTGCCTTCAATCAGAATCATTGTCAATTTTCATGAAATTATCAATTTCCAATATAGCATTGGTATAGCAGTGGCTGCCACAGTTATATTTGACTTTTCTGTGAGAACATTTAGAGAATCCACTATTTCCCAAATTTTTTATCTTTTGAGAACTGATATTATGAACTGCTGCTATCATTTGAGCACAGGACTCTTTCCTACAAGCATTTCTTCTGGGGCTCTTTCAAATATTTCATCATCTTATTCACTCAGGAGCAACCTCCTCCCCTTTTTTGTAGTACTGGGGATTGAACCCAGGAACATTCTACCTCCTAGCTACACCTCCAACCCTTTTCATTTTCTTTTTTTTTTTTTGGAAACAGAATCTTGCTAAGTTGATGAGAGTCTTATTAAGTCACTGAGGATGGTCTTGAACCTGCAATCCTCCTGTCTCAGCCTCCCAAGTACTGGGATTACAGGCATGGGCCACTATGCCCAGCTCAGGAGCTATACTTGACAAAGACTTATGAACCACAGAGGCCTTTAACTAATAAATAGTGTCCTAAGCCATTAAATCTGAAGCTATTTGTTATGCAGAAAATTATTTATTTTTTTTATTTATTTTTTATTTTTTTTGCGGTACCGGGGATTGAACCCAGGGGCGTTCTACCTCTGCGCTATACCCCCGGCCCTATTTTTTATACTTTATTTTGAAACCGGGTCTCATGAAGTTGCGGAGGGCCTCACTAAGTAGAGAGAGAGAGAGAGAGAGAAAGAGAGGGAGAGAGAGAGAGCGAGCTGAGGCTGGCCGCGAACCCGGATCCTCTGGTCTCCGCCTCCCAAAGTACTAGGATTACAAGAATGTGCCACCACGCCCGGCGCTGTTATGCAGAAAATTAAAACAAACCCAACTATGCTATGGTAACTGGTCATATTTTTAACACTTCCAAAATAATTAAGATGGGTATCTCTTTCCAAAGCTCCAGAATGGAAGATAAAAAAGGAGTTAATCCTAAAATACAGTAATGAATCATGAAGATGAATATGAATATGCTCTGTCAAACCTCATTCAGAAATGTCTGGATCTTGGACACAAAATATTAATATTTGATAGACTGACAAACTGACTTATAAAATATGTTCTTATACATGTCATTAACAAACCGATGCTTCAGGTTGGAGGTAACTTGCTTTTAATAAATCTTTCAGCAAGAGTGGCAGAGTCTTGTAATTGTAAGCTTCTCATTTAGTTTCTAATTTTATTGTTTTATACTTTTATTGGTGCATTGTAGTCATATAGTTTCACATACTAATGTAGTTATGATTTGGATAATACATTGTCAACCTTCATTACCATTTTTAAAATCATTCTGCTAAAATAAGCAGTAATGTCTATTAATTCTTTTTTTTGTGGTACTGGGGGTTGAACCCAGGGGCGTTTTACCTCCGAGCTACACCCCCAGCCCTATTTTTTATACTTTATTTTGAAACCGGGTCTCACAAAGTTGCGGAGGGCCTCAGTAAGTAGCTGAGGCTGGCCATGAACCCGGATCCTCCCGTCTCCGCCTCCCAAAGTACTGGGATTACAAGCGTGCGCCACCACGCCCGGCCTCTATTAATTCTTAATTCAATTCTTTCTCTATATATAGATGGATAGATATAGAGAGATAGAGAGAGATATAGATATAGATAATAGAAATTATGCTTAGATAATAGCAAGTTATATGTTATGCTTCACCAACTCTCTAAGAATTCATTAATCCAATCAAGTTGGCATGTAAGATTGGTAGTTATATAATCAAATTAAGTACTTTTAAAGTGAAATCTATTCCTAGTATTTACTATTCAGGACCGGCGCATTCATCTCAGGCATTTGAATCCTTTTGTCTGGGTTGTCATAAATGTTTCTGAAATGGTCTCTCCACCTCAATCATCGCCATGCTTCACTGATTGTACCATATCTAGTCCACATAATAAAACTGATCCAACAATCCCACTCTCAAAGCCTTCAGGCTACTCATTATTTAAGGCATATTCTTATCAAAGGGGCATTCTTAAAATGTATTCTATAAAGTTTCACAATTGAGTGATAAAATGCACGAGGTACAATGGTCTTTTCAATAATCAAAGCAGTTTAATGACAGGGATTTTTAGTCTTTAATATGACAATATGCATTATTAAGTTTCAAGCTTATATTTAAGCTTATATTTAAAGTATTTGGGAGTGCCTTTTTTGGTCATCCCTCAAAGCACTAATGCTCCATTCAATATAGTAGGAAAAATTCTGGCCAGATAATGGTTATGTTGCCCTGTGTATCATACACTCTATTTTGTGATATGCATCTACCTGCTTTCTAGTCCTTCCTTCAGCTCACCTTTTCCTATTTCTCTCCAGAAATTTATCTAGAAATTGTCCCTTTGCACCTGTACTTGGAATACTTCCCCCAGCTCTGGAACCACAGCATTTTTTTTTTTTTTGCGGTACCGGGGATTGAACCCAGGGGCGTTCTACCTCCGCGCTACACCCCCGGCCCTATTTTTTATCCTTTATTTTGAAACCGGGTCTCACGAAGTTGCGGAAGGCCTCACTAAGTAGAGAGAGAGAGAGAGAAAGAGACAGGGAGAGAGAGAGAGAGAGCTGAGGCTGGCCGCGAACCTGGGTCCTCCGGTCTCCGCCTCCCAAAGTACTGGGATTACAAGCGTGTGCCACAAAGCCCAGCGAACCACAGCATTTTAATGAAATAAAACTGGCAGCCAAGTGCATTCTTTGAGGGTTACTGGTCTTGCCCTCATATTTTTGCTTTCTTTCATCTATATTTCTTGAAGTTTAGGTAATGCCTGGCACGTTAGTGCTGCATAATAAATGTTTATGAAAGATGAAAGGGAAATAAAGAAAAATGGTGAGAAGAGACAAAATACCCTTTAATATTCAAATACTGCTTTTTGATTTATCTCTATTGGCTAGATATTACTTGGTTTTTCTTTCTTAAGGACTGGGTTTGCATTTTTGTTTTCTTCCCCTCAGTAAATTTTAAACTAAATGCAGCAGTCACTTGATGCAGTCTTCTCTAACCCTCAGTATGGGCACATGTTGGCATAACATGGGAGTCATTTAGCTGAAGGCCAAACAGGTGAGGGGATTGCCTTTCAAAGCCAACTTTAAGTTTGTGAGTGATATTTATTCTTGTTCAAAACAAAAATACATCATTGTTTTAAATAATTAATATGTGGGCCTTAACTCATGGAGACTAATGATGGACAGAAATTTTGCCCTATGCTTTTAGACTAACACACTTCAGGCAAACATCATTAGGAACCTCTGCGTAACTCACCGATTTGTTGAAATCACTAACACAGAACTGTTAGTAAATTTCGTCTATTCCTCCATGGTCTTTATGACACTAACATCTCTTTCCCTGCCTAATGTCTATTGAAGGCCTATATGTATATATGTATATATATATATATATATATATATATACATATATATGTACATATATGTATATATACTTTATAATTAGTATAATATATATCTATATATATATATACTTTGTTTTTCAAGGTTACACATAAGGCTTTTAAAATTTTTAAACATTATTTATTTATTTATTTATTTTGTGTGTATGTGTGTGTGTGTGAGAGAGAGAGAGAGACTGGGGATGGAACCCAGGGACATTCTACCTTTAAAATACACCCCCAGTCTTATTTTATTCTTTTATTTTGAAACAGGTCTCACTAAGTTGTGGAGGGCCTCACTAAGTTGCTGAGGCTGGCCTCAAACCTGTGATCCTCCTATCTCAGCCTACCAACAACTGGGATTACAAGCGTGCACCACCATTCTTGGCTAAATTTGTACTTTTTTTGTGTACTGGGGATTGAACCCAGGGCCTTGCTCATGCTCAGCACATACTCTACCACTGAGCTACCTCTCCAGCCTAAGACGGTTTTTTTTGAGGAGTTAGAATTCAAGTCTGCTTATACATCATTCCTTGGAAGTGATGCTCTCATATGTAGAATTATGCCCTCAGATAAGCTTTCATTATTAGAAGAGTTGACAATGCTTAAAATATAAAGGCTCACATTTTCTTACCCTAATTATATGTCAAGCATGATAATGAATCATTATATAGAAACCATATATCTACATAATTTATGGTACCATCTGTATGACACCATTTAGTAATAATTAGGGTGTGACTCCCATTTTTATAGTGTATCTGTGTGCTAAGAGAAATACAAATATTATAGGAAAGTTAGCTACTTATTTTTATATAAAAGCTCCAGAAACTTTCCTTTTTGTTATTCTACATGACACATATTCATAGTTCAGACTGAAAATCTTATTACATCTTATGTGTAGATGACATCATTGACTCAAATAATAATAGCAAACACATACAGGATATGCTAATTGTTAGACTTTGTTCATTACTTATTTAGTTATTTAATCTGCCCACTCATAATTCTATGAGCTCAGTATTATTATCTGCATTTTAATGAGAAGGATAATGCAAGGTGTTGTAAACTAGTGAAACCAGGGAGCTCATAGTCTCCCTATTTACTATGAGAGTAGATACACCCTAGATATATTACAGACACCCAGAATATGTGATAGCTAAGGCTGTCTAAAGGAATTAAGAAACTGTCAGTGATGGATGGGGTCCCTATTTTTAAGAACAGAGGAAACCTTTACTACAAAAATGACACAAAAACAAGCGAAACATGTAGATGGGTGAGTTACTAGGTATTTTAAAGGAATAAGTGGATTATACATAAGCTATTCTAATAAATTTATGAACTTGACCTTGTTGAAATTTAATGGCATAAACCTCTTCTCTAGTGTTCTGAGCAGACTGAGATCATAGGGAGAAAAACACAGTCTCAATCATTTCAAGAATGTTTATTGTAATTGTGACCAAGACAGGTCTTCATTCATTAATGCTACATGCAAATTTTATAAATGTTTTGATATTTTAGGGCAGAGAAAGAGAGAGAGAGAGAGAGAGAGAGAGAGTAGTACAACCTGGAAAGCTATCCATTGGGCTGTCCATTTACCATGGAGCTCAGCTGGCTGTGTTGGGGTCTCAGGTCCAGGTCAGTTGTGAGTCTGATCTGGGTCTTCAGGCCTGAGCTTAACCAATGTTCAACCAGAATCCAAAGTGAGAAATTGCCTGACGGCTACCAGCACAGCTGGCCAGGTCAGCATTCAGTCTCATTGTTGACAGTCAGCATGGCAAGGTGACAGGGCTCCCTGGCAGAAAACAGTGCAAATTTTCAGTCTCAGATGGTGACAATTATAGTCTTCATGTCGCTAGGGATTGATGTGGTTGTCAAGGTGCCCCTGGTCAGCAGGCATTACAGCTGCACACTGCCTATTAGGTCTTGGGTGTTGAACCTTGTGCTGGTGCTTGTGTGTTGCCCCTGATACTCTGGGTGTGCTGTGCCTCCCCTGTGTCTGCTGAGAGTTAAACTTGCAAACTGCACATCATGCTGGAAAGTGGTGAGCCACACCCAGTGTGCAATGCGCGTCAAGTCCCTCTTTGGCTTTAATGGAGCTGTTTGTGTGTGTGTGTGTGTGTGTGTTTTTAATAATATGTGTTCCATACATCTAGGTTTATCTGTTACTCCTGCCTTTTTTCTATGAAGTCTAAAGAAAGCCCTTTGTATCATGGCACCACTTAAAAACAATGGGAACCTCTATGACTCTAAGATTGATCCTTCCCTAAGCAATTCATTAGATCCTAGGAAAGAAGCAAGAAAAATAATGGTGGTGGTAGTGGTTGGGGGCGATTATCATTTGGAGTTCAATACATGATCCATCATTCTTGTAGTGTTGACATTTTAGATTTTAATCTCTACAGGGTTAGAGAGTTTTATCTGTTTTGTTTACTGTTATATCCTTATTGTCTGGAAAGTATACCTATAATGTATTATAATAAATGATTATCATATTGCTGAGTGAGCTTCTGACTTGCTTAATTATTAAGGTCTTCTCTCAGTTTTTCCTTGTGGACATATTCATTTGGATACTATATGTGCTGACCCAGTGCCAGGTACCAAAGCTATGTGTGTGAACAAGAAAAACCTGAGTCTTGCCCTTGTGGAATGTACCTTATGACTAGAGACACCATGTGCTTAAAAATAAATACATTTATACAAACATGTTAAATTCTGTTAGAGCAAGGTACATGTCATTAAGAGAATATATAGCAAGGAAAGTGAGTCTATTTGGGGTAACTGTGTGACTTCTAATGGAAAGTTTTCTATGGCAAGGAAGACTTTTAACTATGAAAAAATATTTGTCTGATTTAGTTGAAGAGGAAAGAAACAAAGCATTCAAAGCAAAAAAGACTATGATATGCAAAATCCTGTCTAAAGATTATAAATTAAAGAACAGTGCACAAAAACAAAAGTAAAATTCAGGATGCTCATTCTACCTTCAAGATTTTTAAAACCTAATTTTCCTAATTTACAAAGCCGCTCATGACTTTGTACCTTTCAGTTTCTATCTTGCAATAAACATGTTAGAGAAATTTCCTTAAACACCCTGTTTTATTGTAACTGAATGAGATAAATTTTGATTTTGCTCGTTACTCTTGTTTAGGGGCTGACTCTAGTTCTTGAATATACTTTTATCGGTGCATTGTAATTATACATCACATTGAGGTTTAGTGTGGTAGAAACAGACATGCACTAAGCACCATTGTAGTTCCACCTAGATCCCACCCTGCCCCCTCTCCTCCCCAATCTCTTAATTTTGAAATTGCTATTGATAAATTCACATATGTACATAGGATTGTTATGTATCTTTTACTTTGTGTCCTATAGTCTCGCACACAGCAAGCAAGCTCAAAGTATATTGCAATCAATAGCTCCATGTTTACTTCTAAACGACTTAGAGTACTGATAATATATGGGGGTAGGAGGCTTAAATTTTACTCTCCAATGGAAACACTACATATGTTATTTTCTACTCCCAAAGGTTATGTTGGAAGTTTCTCTCAAGTAATGCATCTCTATATATGTACTACATAATCCCATTTGTCCCTCCATCCTGAACCTTTTCCCACCTTGACATATACCTCAGGAAATAGATAATCTAAGGAGTACAACTAAGTAAGGTTCCATGGCCTCTACGTGTGGTGTAGGTATGACCAATGGGAGCCACCAGCAGCAGATTCAGTGCTGACAAGAGAGAGGTTGGGGTATTTGTCTGCCTGGCTGGTCTAATTGTCCTGTACTTCTCTATCTAAGCACATAGGTATTGCTAGATGTTCTCTCTACCACCAGCTAAAATTGCCTCTAGGTTTCTATATCTTGTTTCTTCAAGATTAATTGTGATGATGGTTTCTGACCTTGTTAACTGGAGCCTCAACAACATTTAGTGGTTTCCCTAAATCCAGGCCACACCCTTGCAATTACTCTTCAAATACTCGGAGTTAACCATCCCTATCCTACTAGGATTCCTATACAACAGACATCTTTTTATTTCTTATTCAAAATGAGAGTAAAATGAGAAAAAATAGCAAAGAGCAAACTACTGCAAAGGAAATTTCTGAGTGAACAAAGAAACAGCATGTTATACTGCAAAGGGCAGAGGCTGTGAAATCAGAACTTGGCTTGTTCTAGTTTCCAACACTTCCTAGATGTGAGATTTGAGACAAGTTACTTAAATTCTTTGTGTCTTGGGATTTTTACAGATAAAATTCAAACAAGTCCTGACAGGACTATTGTGAGAAGTATTAATAATATACAGTATGCACCTGGAAATTTGTAGGCACTCAAAAAGTGGTGATTTTTTAAATGAGCAGTAACTTCCACCAAAAAGTGTACACTCAAGTAACAAATCAGAAATGTTACTTTAAAGGAGATAGAGCAATGGTGATTTTGACAAATTTGATAGGCATGTATAGTTTCCAAAATGATTATCATATAGATAAATATGCTTTGAGTATATCCACTAATATGAAAATATTTTGCATTTTATAAAATAAATACCATTCCAAGGTACCATCACTTTTCAAGTATTTCATTAGATCATATGAGATGCAAATACATTTTGTTTTTAAAAATTCCCTTTTAAGGACAGTTATTTCTTTTTAAGGACAGTTATTTCTTTATTCTTTATTTCTTCAATTTGCTCTGTTTTCTTAGAATCTATTTTTCCAATCAGGTATTCCATATCAGTTCAAAGCTCATTGATTTTGATGGTATCTGCATAGCAACTTTTCCTCCTGAGAGCATCCTTAGTCATGAACTTTGTGAATGCCTTTCTAGAGAATATATTATTTGCAATTGCATGTCTTCAACTTTTGTGCATATCCAACTGAAACTGTTATTTCATCAGATCCTTTAAAAAATGAGAACATTTCGAAGTTATACTAATTGTTGCTTTAGAAAAAAAATGTTCCAAATATAAGAAATGACACATTTTCTATGGTTTTCCAGGTTTTTCTTTGAACTCTGGAACTGCATATACTTAGCAAAATTGATATTCTACTGTGGCCCATTTTCTAGTGATGAGCTTTAGAAGGGTAGTCATCTAATGTTATTCATAGGTACCTGGTAAATCCATTTAAGAAGAGAAATGGAACCTGGAGACACAGAAGAAAAGAACATGCTATGGGGTAATTTTAATCATGCCAGCAAGGAACAAATATTTCTGGTAATGCCAAAGAGAAGTGTCATGAAATTGGATGAGAAACTGAAAAAAAGAATCTGTACTCATGAGAACATTAGGATATCAGACTTTCAATTTAGGTTATGTTGGATTCTAGCAAAGATGATCTGTATAATAGCTTTGGAAACATTTACTAGTTTAGGAAATGAGAAAGTACTGCATTAAAGATACATGGAAAAGAAAAGGCAGGGTATTTGAGAGTATATTTGCTTCATCTTCATTGTAATTCTCCATCTTTTTTAATTGTTATATTTGACAAATGTTTTCAGCACTAATGGGTTTATGGAGCCTTTTATGTGAACTTTCTTACCTTATGTGCATATTCCTTTAAATAAAATATGTTAAACCCAAGAATTATAAGTAAATAAGTAAAATATGAGTAAAAACAGAATCAGCTCTTTTTTGGTTTAATTGATACTACTTCCTGGTTTCATGGTAAATTTTGGGTAGTTTCAAATGTCCTATGCATATCTCTGCATTGGCTGCTAACTCTTTGCTTCTGCTTTCCTTGTGAATAATTGTGAGTAAGCACCATCTTATACTGAACACTGGGGTAAGGCTTGGTCTAGAAAAAAATTGACTCTGTAGATCGTGTTTGGTAGTATGACCATTTTACAATATTTACGCTGCCGATCAAAGAACATGGGATGTATTTCCATCTTCTTCTTTTTTTTTTTTTTTTTTGGTACTGGGGATTGAACCCAGGGGCGTTCTACCTCCGCGCTACACCCCGGCCCTATTTTTTTATGCTTTATTTTGAAACCGGGTTTCACGAAGTTGCAGAGGACCTCACTAGGTAGAGAGAGAGAGAGAGACAGGGAGGGAGGGAGAGAGAGAGAGAGAGAGAGAGAGAGAGAGCGAGCTGAGGCTGGCCACGAACCCGGATCCTCCAGTCTCCGCCTCCCAAAGTACTGGGATTACAACTTGCGCCACCACACCCAGCTGTATTTCTATCTTCTAAGGCCTTCTTCAATGTCTTTCTTTAGTACTCTGAACCTTTTATTATAGAGGTATTTTACCTCCTTGGTTAGATTTGTTCCCAAATATTTGATTTTTTGAGGCTCTTGTGAATAGAATTGTTTTCTGGATTTCTTTTTCAGTGGATTTGTTATTGGTATATAGAAAAATTATTGGTTTTTCTAAGTTGATTTTGTATTTGACTACCTTGCTGAATTTGTTTATCAGTTCTAGAAATCATCTGGTTGAGTTTTTTGGGTCTTCTAAGAAATAATGGAATAACTGAATGAATGAGCATTATTCTTGGAAATATACTGATACTTATTTTGTGTAAACTCAGTTATGCACATTGCTAACTCAGCAAATTTTGCATTATTTATACATGTCATATTTTTTTTCTGTGGTCCTAGGAATTGAATCCACAGCCTCACTCACACTAGGCAGTCTTCTACCACTGAGCAACACCCCCAGCCTTCATATTTTTTATTTTTAAAGATCAGCATTAAGAAATATATTTTGGTGATGATGGACAGATATTTCCTATTCATATATAAAGCACAACATTTTCACCAAAATATATTCCCTAGTTCAATAAGATTGTGTATATAAAATTATAGTTTCTGATCTTTTCTTTATCTCTGTGATTTTTATATTCAGAGCTTTCTTCTTAGAATTTCGGTGATATTTATACCAAGCTAACCATCCAGGATTGGAGTACAAAAGAATCCATGAAGCCTACCAAAAGATTATGAGCTTTGGAATCCAATAGTTATTACTTTAAAATTCAGTTCTGCCAATTGTTAGATTCCTGGTTTTCAGTAAGTAGATTTCTTCACCTCTCTTAATTTCATTGCATGTCTATGCTATGGGCATAGTTAAGCATGTTCTGTGAATTTTGACAAATGAAATCATTGAAGAAAAGAATATGAAACATAAAATTCTGGTAAGTTAAGGATAAATGAGCCTTTCCCCAAAGAAGAGTTACTAATATTTATTCCCCACCTGAACTTCAGCGATAGCTTCCCATTTCTCTCACATAGTACACTGCAAATGGAATATTTTCCAGTTCTGTAAACACACTGCTATCTACTCTATCTCATGTCTTTCATATATGCTATTAACTTTGCCTAAAATGCTCCCTCATAAACACATAAACACCTTTGTACATGTTAGGTTCCTTTCCATCCTTTTGGCCTAACATGTCACTTCTCCAGATAAAATGTTCCACGCCGTTTCTCAAAGTAGGTCTTCTTGATTATTCTCCATTATATAACACTGCATGTATTTCCATGGCAATTCAGACCATTTATATGTATACACATATTTATTTGTCTGGCAAAAATCTGACCCTGTACTAGAATATAGGTCCCATGAGAGCAGGAATTCTATGTCTGCCTTGCCCACTACTATATACTCAAGGTCAGCCAAGTACCTGCAAAGAGCAATTGCCCAAGTGATATCCATTGAATGAACAAGTGAACACAGGAATCAAACAAATGGCAGAAAATACTGACAACATTGGCAAGCATAATTCAGTCTTGCCCTGTATTAGTTTATAATATGTATCCACCAATATGATAGCCATCTTTCATTCAAAGAATGGTTGAAACTTTCACTTGTATTTGAGTATTATGAGAAGTGGAAATGTAGAAGTAGCTGTATTTTGTAGCTACATGATGGAACCACTAGATTAAGTTGACAGTAGATTAAGGCAAATAGCAGTATGATAGAGTGACTGTCAATACTATTTTTCAGGGGCCCAGATCCCCAAAGCCCAGAGAAAGCTGAGATCATGTCATCTTCAGTCCAAAGTCTTTACCACCAACTACCAATGTCTTCATTGGTGTATATCCGCTACCCTCCCAATAAAATATGTATTCTTTTACACATGTGTTCTGCTAGAGTAAAAAGCTATTCTCAACTACAGCCCATAAACAGAAAGCTAACCATTTAATATTCTATGTCATCCTTCTTTCTTTCTTTCTTTCTTTCTTTCTTTCTTTCTTTCTTTCTTTCTTTCTTTCTTTCTCTCCCTCTCTCTTTCTCTCTTTCTTTTCTTGCAGTACTGAATTGAGCCCAAGGCCTCCCATTTGCCTGGCAAGGATTCTACCACTGAGCTATATCCCTAGACCTTTTCCCTTTTATTAATTTTATCTTGAGATTGGATCTCTAAGTTCACAGGTTGGCCTTGAATTTGTGATCCTCCTCCCTCAGCCTCTTGAGTAGCTTGGATTACAGGCCTGTATCACCACCCTTGGCTAATATTAGTGTTTCTTAAATTAAAAAAATTGTCATACCATATTATAAGAGATTCACTGGTATAAAAACTTATTAGGAAAAATTTGTCCTATGCTATTTCTTGAATGTAGTATAGAAAACGCCAGTATGTCCTCAACAAGAGGGAATTAATTATATGGGCTATTTTAATGGTAATTAGTGTACCTTGGAGAATTTCTCTTCAAAATAAAATTTTTGTTTCTTGCCATTACAGGGTCCCAGAAAGCTAAGGGACTAGGTATTACTCTTCCAGTCTATTCACAAATTTTCCTTGCATCTCCTTTTGTTCACATTTGTACAGTGATAATAACTCTAAAAATAAATGAATCTGTATCTATAGAGTAGAAAGATAAAATCTTACCTCTTGAGATAATCTGAATTTCATCAATTCAACTATGCCTCATTTGGATAGAACCTATTTCAAAAATTCTCTTGTTACTTCTTTTTCAAGACTTGTTTGTCTCAAAGGGACATGCACTTTGGCATCCTTGCTTTTCTTTATTTGAATTTGTGTGTTTGGAGAGTGGCTTAAAAACTTGAAGTTTTCCTGGTATGGTGGCACATGCCTGTAATCCCAGTACTTTGGAGGGTGAGAAAGGAGGATCACAGGTTCGAGCACAACTTCAGCAAGTAATGAGACTCTCATCAACCTAGCAAGACCCTGTTTCAAAATAAAATAATAAAATAGGTCCGAGGGTGTAGCTTGGATGTAGAATGCCCCTCGGTTCAATCCCTAGTGCCACACACAAAAAAACCTTGAAGTTTATTTATGAAAGACCATAAAACTATATTTCTAGAAATTGTTGACCTAGAACATACGACTAGAATAGACTAGAATGAATAGACTAGACTAGACTAGACTAGATGAATAATTTAGATGAATAGACTAGACTAGATGAATAGACTAGATGAATAGAATAGGCTAGACTAGAATAGAATATGACTAGAATGTAGATTATTTTTCATTATATTAAGAATGATTATTACAAAAAATATAGCTTTCCTCAATTTTATCCCTGCCCACAGCTATGATGACCCTGATTCTACTCCCTGTCAAAAGTGAAATTAATTACCAAGGAAAATTTTCCCTAAATGAATGATCTATATAATTATGCATTTGCATTATCCCTTTTACCTTCTAACTACTTCATTTGAAATTTTCTGTGGTATAGAGAATCAGCATTTCAGGTGGGTGAATGGCGAGGGTAGCAGGGGGAGATGTTATCTACAGCTTTGTTGTTCTCTCTGTGACTTATCCTCTAATGATATGGACTTTGCTACATGGTATCTTTAAGCATCTGAATTTTGAGGCAAATGGATGATGTTATAGGAATTCTAAAACTAATTTGTAGATACACCATGATGGGTGGTTTCAGTGCTAGAAAATTCTTAGATATAAAGTCTCTGCTCACATATCAATGTGATTCAGGGCATGTTATTTTTCCTCTCTAATCTTGATTTCTCCATAGTTAATAGAAATCACAATATCTGCCTTGTAAGACTGTTGTAAAATTAAACAAGACACACAAATTACATATAGTATATAATAAATCAAACACTATAGATACTTTGAGTACTTATAGTTCAATAGGCAAAAATCTAACACATATAAATAGCTTAGTCATTTAAGCATTGTAATTGGCTAAAAATACATGAAAACATGCTCAGTCTGTTAAATGAAAATTAAAACAATGAGAGTTTTGGTTTGTTGATGTTTTATTTTGTCCACAATTGAAACAGTTAATTATGTGTGGAATTGGCCAAGGCATGAGGAATTGGATCCCATCTTGTACTATCCTTGCAAGTGTGAAAAGATAAAGCTTTTAGGGAGGGCAGTTTAACACTTTCTATACAAGCGATAAATATTTATGGCCTTCAACATAGAGGTTCTATGTTTAAGTATTTACTCTTAGAGAAATACTCAATGTGTAAGGAAAAGGCATGTGTAAGAATACACATAGTAGTATTCTTTTCAAAGTGAATTATGCAAAAATACCTTAATGTCCATTGACAGAGGGAATGATCAAATAACTTATGGCTTATTCCTACTGCAGAATAATTTGTAGGCATTTTAAAAGTCCAAGATAAATCTATATGGACTGAAATCGAAAAGCATCCAAGACATATTAAGTGGACAGATGTGTACTGTGATTGAATTTGGAAATAAGAGGGAAAATGGATTGTTGCTTTTTACTCTATTTACCTCTGTAATTTAAAACCTTTTAATATATGAATATTTTATGTAATTTACTTATGTAAAATAAGGAAATATCCCTCAAAACAGATAAATAAATGCACCACACAGCCCCTCACATGTAATAACACTCAACTACAATGATACCCTTTGCCCTATGTGATCTGAGGTCAAAACCCAGCACTGAAGGGAGGACATCTCTTGGTTTTATTTGCACCACTCAGAAAGTGCATATATCAACCGCTTAACACAGATGTCAGTATGAAACATTTTAGGGAGTGTTTCAGGATCAAGCACCTTTGTAAAAGTGATCTGCTATGCAGATAAAATGAAATGAGGAATTGTGACAACCATTTTTCTGACAGACATTTTACAGATCTATGGAGGTCACATATTTGACCCAGTCCCTTGTTTTGCACCTGGGGCTGTAAATGTCTGTTTTATGAACTTGCTCAGGAAATATGTTATTAAAGGAGCTGAAAGTCACAACCAAACACTGGTTCTACAAACATTTTTGAAGCATCATTTGGATGACAGGCATTGGCAGTGGGCAGTGGAGATACAAGAATGATGAGAGATAAGCCTGTCCTTAAGGGGTACACAATGACATAGGTGCAGTCATCAACTCCCATCCAAATATTCATTCAGACAACAAATGCGTGTCGAGGTCTTTTAGGAGCCAAGCATGATTTTAGACACCAAAGATAATACAGTTAACAAAACAACATAAACCAGTGCCATCATGGAGCTCACATTCCAGAGAAGTATATAGAAGTATAAAAACTAAACAAGTGGCAGGTTTGGTGCCACACACCTGTAATCCTACTACCTGAGAGGCTGAGACAGGAAGATTGCTGGTTTGAGGCCAACCTCGGCAACTTAGCAAGACCCTCAGAAACCTAGTGAAACTCTATTTCAAAATAAATAAATAAGGCTGAGGGTGTAGCTCGGGAGTAGAATGCCCTTGGGATGGATGAGTGAATGTGAATGACAGAAATAAGGAGGAGAAATGTGAAATGTGTCTTAGAAGTAAATTTGTTACCTATGATAGGAAATACTCTGGAAGTAATCAAGTCTAATGATAGGAATTTGAAAGGTGATTTTATTTATTTTAGAGAGGAGGGATGAAGAAGAATGAAAAGAGGCAATTGTAGTAAGGAGGGAACCTATTTCACCTCAAGACACGTTAGCTGAGTTATGGGTCCATGAGAAGAAAGACCCTTCAATGGAGTTAGCTACAAGGGAGCACTGTTGTTGATGGGGGGCAGTGCCAGGGTTGGGTGAGAGGATGGAGGGAAAAGGGTTGTACACATATTCACAGAAAAGGCTGAGAAGGATACTAAGAGGGCTTTCTGGTGTTTGACATGAATTTCCAGGGACACAGTGAAGCAGTCACAGTGGAAGACGCTATTAGAAATGGCAGAGTCCAGAGACATTTGGGGGATTACAGTTCCAGGGATGGGGACTGACCTGTCATTGACATAACAGAGATGAAGATGGGTGGAGATAGGCGAGTAGGATGATTCTTTGCACAATGTATGGGGGCTTCTGCTAATGGAGGCAGAGTCAGCTCAAGGGTCATTGCTACTTCTAGCAGATCAGCCTCTCTGATGAGGAAGGGACTTTCACTGGGTAGAGGGATGCTTTATCATGACCACTGCTTACTGGCCAGTTTGTGTACTATACTGTGCTATCTCTTTCCAGCCTCTAGATCACCATGTGCGCTTCATGCATGTGTTTAAGGCATTTAGAAAAAAGGAATCTGTTTAGCCATAGTAATTTGGGTGCCTTAGGTTTTATTTATTTTTCTGCTTGTAACCCTAAATGGTTAGGTTTATCCAAAGATGAGCCAAATATCATTGCTATCATAACTCCTCAAATGCCCAGTCAGCTTATTTTTTCACAGAACCTTAATAGTGAAAGTTCATACTGGAAGAGAAGCCCTTTATTTCTAAGAACTATTTGACAAAAGTCTCAAATACTTTCCCGGACAAAATAGAAAACAAAATTAACTCAGTTCTGTAATCTAGGTGGCATTTTCATCAGTATATTCCTGAAACCACCATCACAAGAATCGAGATTCTTTATTAATCTCTGATAATTGCATTTTATGGCTAAAACTTACGATTTTGGATTTGCAGGTATGAATATAAGCAAAAGTGAGATAATGAAAGAAACATCATTAAAACCATCCCGGAGATCCTTGCCTTGCCTCGCTCAGAGCTATGCTCATTCAAAGAGCTTGAGCCAGTCCACCTCGCTCTTCCAGTCGACTGAGAGTGAGTCCCAGGCTCCCACTTCTGTGACCTTACTCTCTGCTGACAAAGCAGAGCAAGGTGAGCAGTGAGTCCTATTGTCTTGCCCAACTTATAAAGAGTGTCCTTCTTTCCTTCCTTCCTTCCTTCCTTCCTTCCTTCCTTCCTTCCTTCCTTCCTTCTTTCCTTCCTTCTTCCTTCCTTCCTTCCTTTGTTCCTTCCTTCCTTCCTTCCTTCCTTCCTTCCTTCCTCTCTTCCTTCTTCCATTCCTTCCTTTTCTCAGTTGACTAGTATTTACAGAGCTTTTCAGGAAGGAAGCTGGCACAGGAAGGAGACCAGTACTTTGTGCCATTTAGACAAAAGGCCATTTGTTGACCAGATGTGTTTTTATTCTTTCCTTACCTTGCGGGTGGCCAATCCCATGTGAATCTGGACCTAATGCTGGCTGTTTGTAGTGGAAGCTAGACAGAGCTCATGAATCACTGACTTATGGGGCCACTGTTTACACCCCTGTCATTAGAAAATACTGTTTCTGATGAAAACTTATAGCCAGTATTCAAGTAGAATATGTCAGCAACAAAGAATTCAGTTTCCTAAAAAGACAAAGACTTTAATTCATATGTACTATAAAATCATGAAGATTCAGCTGCATGAACATGAAAGATTGTTGGCAGCAAAATGTTGTTAGGTAAGAGCTAAAATTGGGAACATACAAGCTAGATGGCACATTAAAGAATGTTTGCAGCTAACCTTAGACACTATCTGTACCCATCTACCCATCTGATACATGGTTATAACTTTTGATAGCTCACAAAATCAAGAGTCACAGTACAGCTATGCCTCCTGTCATTCAGTAGTTGGGTATGTTTTTATTTTCTTGTTCTTCTATAGCTTTTTTTTCCTATAAGGATGTATTCCCTCATATTCCTTTGAGGTTCTACTTCCCTTGGAAAACTTGAAAATACCAAAATGTTCTTTTCAATTGTACAACAAAATCACTATATATTATAAATAGTTGTCTTAAGTCCATGTTTAATAAGGAAAGTGATAATTGTTCAAGAATATGATGATATTAAATCATAATATAGATTTTCCCACTCACTGAAAGTGAAATTCTAAATAATTTCAACTCATTAACAAAATTTTTTCATATTTGGAGATCATTTATCCATCAAACACTATGATAATTTTCATGTCAGTATGCCTTTACTTCCCCAAACTATGAATTGTTTTATTTATCTATTTTTTCAGTTAACCCTGAAGAGAATAAAAATGACTCTGTGCTCAAATGTTCCTTTGCTGACCTCAGTGATTTTTGCTTGGGTGAGTTGATTTGTTGATTTCTAATATGCCCTTCCTCCTTTCTCTGTCTCCAAAAGGGAACTCTATTCTTCAAACCTGGGACATTTTTAAAGACAAAAAGAAAGTTCAGGTTTAGTTTAACATTTGATGAGTGAATCTAATAGTCTGAGGTTAAAAAATATTAAGGTATGAAATTCAAATAATAAAAGAGGATCTGTAATGAACAGCAATCCCATAGCAAAAAATTAACATTGTTTGTCATTGGCTTCTTAGAAATTTCTTTAAATTCTTTATGAGTTAGTACACTTGTACTGCTAGTTCTAGATTTGTCAAATTTTGACACTCAAGATTTGCAATAATAGTAATACTGATTCTGTTCTGATCCTCTGTAAGTTGATAATGTAAATTTTATTTTTTCCTATAACAGTGACAGTTTACTAAATCTCCTCTTTTGCCTTTTGATGTTATCACATAAGGTTTTCTTCAGTCAAGCGAGATGGAAATTCAAATCTGCAGGTTGTGGTTCTTTCTCATGAGCAATGCCACTGAACTGCGACTTTTACTTTTTACAAATCCAACTCAAATAAATAAAGCCAGAATGAACAAAAAATAATACTACTCTTTCCAAACACGTATTTTTCAACTTCATAGTGAATTTATTTATGACCAGCAGAAGTTAAACCCTGAGTTTTCAATCGTGAAAGCATTGATGGGCTGGCTACATTGCTTGCATTGAGAGTTCTCAACCCTGGTTACAAATTCAAATCTCCTGCGAGCTCTTAAAATTCCCTAGTTCCAGGTCCAGAGAATCAGGTCTAATTTGTTTGGGAGGGTGAAATGAGTACCCATATTTTTTTTTTATTTTTGTGGTACTAGAGATGTAACCCAGGGGTGTTTTACCTAGAGGTTTATGCCCACAGCCCTATTTAGGTTTTTATTTGAAAACAGGGTCTCTCTAAGTTTCTGAAAGTCTCACTAAGTTGCCGAGGCTGATCTTGAACCTGCGATCCTCCTGTCTCACCCTCCCAAATACTGGGATTACAAGTGTTCACCACCACGCCCAGCTGTATCCATACATTTTACAATTCTCCAGGTAACTATTAAATGTGGCCAGAATTAAGAATTTCTAGCCTAAAAAATTATATCTTGATTTCTTTCTGAAGACATTGTTAAATTATATTTGTCATCTTTACAGCCATGGACTGCGTTATTTATAACAACAACATTATGAATGGCTGTAAGTTAGTCATGTTTCTAATAATACTTTTACTCACATGTATAGCATAGAAATGGTGCTGGCTTATTAAATTTCCTAATGAAAGCCACCAGTAGGTTCATTTCATATAAACATCAAATAGAACATTAAACCAGAACAAGCTCATTGCATCAGAGTACAAAGATCTTTCCTATGACAATTAATTCTGAGGTCTTGCTATTAACACTTACTTTCTGATAGGAGAGCAACAACAAACAAACAAACAAACAAACAAACAAAATGGCATTTCCTTTGTCCAGTATGTCCATACATGTGGTAAGGTTTCCATGACACTCTTCATTAATCTTTTTTCCAAATTAGTACCAGTTAGTAGTTTAACAATCACTCTAGTTGTACGAACCTTTTACTTTCATTCCATGAATCTTATTTTTGAAAGTTTGCCCCTCCAAATATTAAAAGCATTTTTCCTAAATGCTTAGTATAATTGGATGCCCTAACTCCAGATTTCTTTCCTCACCATTTTGGGGTGTCTCAATTATTCAACCACCTGATGTATTTTTCCATTTCTCCAGGTATTGATCCTCATACTCAATGTTTTAGTATGCCCCAGTATCAGTGTAGCATTCAGTCATATTAGAGAAATATCACCATTTCTAAAGAGATTAAGATACATTTGAATGACTAGGCATTTGTTTTATTTTAAATGTGCTTTTACTGGTGCATTATAGTCTCACATCATAATGCAAATCATGTTGACAGTGACATACATGCACATAGCATTTGCTGCCCCCACCTCTCCATTTCCCCCCTTCCCAATACAGAGTATTGAGATTGACTTTGGTATATTCACATATGTACACATAGTTGATGGTAGTAATTCTGTTAATGAACCTCACTCTTCCCCTCCCCTTCCCTTAGAACACCTCCAGGGCTCCACTGAGTTTTCTCCTCCAATATCTGGAGTCCTTCTTGTATCCCAATTACTCCCTAGCTTGTGCATATTAGAAAAAAGTATATGACTCTTCACTTTCTGTGATTGGCTGATCTTACTTAATATAATGTTCTCCAGGTCCTTCCATTTTCTTGCAAATGACATAATTTTGTTCCTCTTTATTACTGAGTAGAATTCCATTGTGTATATTTCCCATGACTTTGTAATCCATTCATCTGTTGATAGACACCTACGTTGGTTTCATAATTTGGCTATTGTAAATTGTGCTGCTATGAACATAGGTATGCATATATTACTGAAACCAACTCTGGTTGGTTTCAACCCCTTTGGAAAGATACCCAGGACTGGTATAACTTGATCATATGGTGGATCCATTCCCAGTTTTCTATGGAATCTCCACACTGATCTCCAAAGTGGCTGAACTAGTTTGCAATCCCACTAACAATGTAGAAGAGTTCCTATTTCTCCACATCCTCACCAACATTTATTGCTATTTTACTTCTTGATGATTGACATTCTGATTGGGGTTAGATGGAATTTCAGAGTGGTTTTGATTTGTATCTCCCTGATTGCTTATGATGTTGAACATTTTTTCATGTATCTATTGGCCATTTGTATCTCTTTTTTTTTTTTTTTTTTGCGGTACCGGGGATGGAACCCAGGGGCGTTCTAGTTCCACGCTACACCCCCGGCCCTATTTTTTATACTTTATTTTGAAACCGGGTCTCACGAAGTTGCAGAGGGCCTCACTAAGGAGAGAGAGAGAGAGAGAGAGAGAGAGAGAGAGAGAGAGAGAAGAGAAAGAGAAAGAGAGAGAGAGAGAGCTGAGGCTGGCCGCGAACCTGGATCCTCCGGTCTCCGCCTCCCAAAGTACTGAGATTACAAGCGTGCGCCACCACGCCCGGCTTTGTATCTCTTTTTTAGTGAAGTGTCTATTCAATTCAACTGCAGATTTCTTGATTGGATTGTTTGTTTTTTTAGTGTACAGTCTTTTAAGTTCTTTGTATATTCTAGATATTAGTCCTCTGGCAGAGGGATAGCTGGCAAAGATCTTCTCCCATTCTGTAGGCTTTCTCTTAAATTCTTGATGGTTTCCTTTGATGTGCAGATACTTTTTAGTTTAATGACATCCCACATATTAATTCTTGTTTTAATTTCCTGAGTTTTGGGGGTCTTGTTGAAGAAGTTTCTATCTGTCCCTATATGTTAGAATGTTGAACCTTTGCCCTCCTCTAGTAGCTTCAGTCTCTGGTCTAACTTCCAGGTCTTTGATCCATCTAAAGTTGATGATTGTGCAGGGTGAGAGGTAAGGATTTAGTTCCATTTTTCTACAAATGGATAACTAGTTCTCCCAACACCATTTGTTGAAAAGGCTGTCTTTTCTCCAACATATGTGTCTGGAACTTTTGTTGAAAATCAATTGGCTATAAGTGTGTGGATTTGTTTCTGTATTTTCTATTCTGTTCCATTAGTCTATGTGTCTTTGTGCCAATACCATGCTGTTTTTATTACTATAGCTCTGTAGTATAATTTGAAGTCAGGAATTGTGATGCCTCCTGCATGGCTTTTATTACTGAGAATTGCTTTGGCTATTCTGGGTCTAGGTGTTTGTCTTTAAAATAAAGGTGAAGATGAGCCAGACATGGTGGCACCACACCTGTAATCCCAGTACTTGGGAGGCAGAGACAGGAGAATCACAGGTTCAAGGACAGCCTCAGCAACTTATCAAGACCTTGCTTCCAAATTAAAAGAAAAATAAAATAGGGCTCAAGTGCAGCTCAAAGGTAGAATACATTCCCTGAGTTAAGACCCTAACACAAAAAGAAAAAAAGAATAAAAATATAGGTGAATATGAGTTTCTAGCTGACTGTAGAAACACCAAGTAATCTAGGAACCCACCTGAATGTAGCACCTGACTACATAATGCCCATTGTGTCACCTGCATGTTTATAATATGGGATCTTTCATCATATTTGAGAAAAGGTCAAATAAAATGATGATAGATATGCCAATAATATAACTAAATAAAGCATGAGATAGTATTTTAGCAGCAGCTGCTTTCTTTTAAGTGCAAAGCAGTTATATTGTCTATTTTTCTCCTAGAAGGCAGATTATCAGCTTCTAAAATTGGGATGCATATTTCATGGGAATTTCCAAGTACCATAAGGCTTTGATACCTGACCAATACATCTGATTAATGGCTTTTCTTTTTTTACACTGAGATACTTTCAGTTGTCCCATGGTAATATTAACGCTGTTGCAGAGTTAACTGCATGTGATCAGTGTATTGTTGAGGATGCATATTCTCATTGTTCAAAATAAGAACTATGAAAGAAAGTCCCTTCATGGTTCTATTGATTCAGAATAGAAGTTCGCACTAATGTTGCCTAAATGTGTGTGTATATCATGGATGAAATACTGTTTGGCCAGTGAGCCATTGGTCAAATCTTCATACTTGTGTCTACTATTTATGGGACTTTGGTATAATACTTAACCTCCCTTTGCCACAATGATCTCATTTGTAAATTAGAATCCATGATCCATGATACATACTTCACAGTATTTGTGCACTAAATAAACAAGAAATGATCCATAACAGCTCCTAGCACATCATATGGGTTCATGAGACACTTGTATATTGTTTTATTCAGTCACTCACTAAGCTTACCTTTCACACCAAACTCTGCTGAAACCAGAGATATCTTTGCAAACAGCTGTTTCTATTATGATCAAAGTATAATGCTTATGACATAGGAGAAAACCAGTACTTTACTGAACTCTTTCATATTACACTTTCCCTGACTGATCTCACTTGATTCTCATAACATCTCTTTGGGGTGGGTACTATTATCAGACCCTTTTAACAGATGAGGAAGCTAATTCTTCAAGAGATAGAATAACTTACCAAATGATACATGGCTGGCCAATGGGGAAACGAGATGGTAGCCCAGGAAGTCACAATCCCTCAACTTCTCCTTTGTCACAATAGGAACAGAGGACTTGAAGGTGAAAAGTGGTTAGTGACATCCATTAAGAACTAGTTCTATAGGATGTTAAGATGTATCAGGCCAGGAAAAAAAGGTGGGGGCCAGGAGCAAAAATGGGGGTACAGTTGCTTGGTAAAATATGTTTTAGCAATGATTGGTTGAGGAAAGCTAATCAAGTTGGGAGGTTTCAAAATTATCTCATTGGTTGCTTTTCCTTTCTTTTAAAAATCTGCTCATAGATTTTAATTCTGTTCTTCATAGAGCAGTTCACAAAGCCAAGATGCTATTGCACCCTGTACTCCCAGACACACACACACAAACACACACACACACACACACACACACACACACACACACACACAATCATTCTTCAAAGTGCTGGTCCATGGTTTGAGATCCTGGTATGGCAATAATCTTATTAATCTTGGCAGCCCGCCTACCATTGCCCACATTTTTTTCTCAGTATGCTAGAAAATGACACTGATGTAGAAATGTACATTAATAGACTTGAAGCTGTCCATGACTACACTGCAGTAAAGTCAGGTAACTTAGAAATGAAATACACCGGTCTCATTAAGACCAGCATGATTTGAGTGCAAGCAGCCAAAACATACATTTATCTCATCTTGTGAAACCAACACTTTGCCACTGTTAGCAAGTGACTCCCTCAGGAAGTGCTTTGTCTTGGAATATTAAGGCATATTCTGCTTTCTGCAAGCTCAGTAGTTTAGCTTGGTGGAGTATTTGTTGTTCTTATTTCTTCAGACAATTAATGGTTGAATGAGCCAGTGGTGACTTTGCTTTCAGTCTATAACTTAAGATCATCTCCCTCATTTTTATGTTTCCCCAATATCATTTTCTATTAAGATTACATAAGAAAGAACTTTCTGCTGATGTTCACAGTCTATTTAAAGATTACAGGAATAAAGGAATTATACTGAAAAAAATCATAATATTTTCTAGTTGTGACGGCCTCATGCTCACTGTAAATCTTTTCACTTGTTTATTAAACACATTCAATAAGCCCTCTTGGCTAAAGCTTCAAAATGTGCTCAGGATCTGACCACTGCTCACCACAGTCACTGCTGCACGTGGTCCGGTTGCCATCTTCTCTTGGTGGACTGATGCAGTAACTTCTTAACTGTTCTCTCTGCTCAAGCTCTTACTTTCTTGTGGACTGTTTTCCATGCAGCCATTAGGGAAAGATTTAATAAAAGGAAAATGAAATCTAATCACTTCTCTGCTCTAATCTCTCCAAGGTTTCCCATTACATTTAAACTGTAAACTGACTGTGGCCTTTGGAGACCTTGCAGAAACCAAGTCTGGCCGTTCCAGGCCATTCCTGAATGCTTCCTTTACTCAACCTTCTTGTGTTCCTTGTTCTTAATAAGTTTGTTCTTATCCCAGGACCTGACAATAAAATAAACCAGATGCCCCCAGTTTCACTTTATATTTTCTACTATTGATTTATTTCTCTTCACAGTTCTTTTCATTATCTAATATTATGTGATTTATTTAGTCCCCTGGTTGTCATTCCAAAAGGCAGAGACTATATCAATCATTGTGGCATCCATAGCCCCAGAATCAAGAATTGTGTCTGGCACATACTGCATGCTCAACAATATTTTTTAGGGTTAGTGATGTAACTGATAAATGGATGCAAGACAGAATGTACATACACATGGACACACACGCACACATGTGCACGCACGTGCGCGCGCGCACACACACACACACACACACCAACCACTACCTTCCACTACCTTTAGAGAGTCTGCTGTGGAATCTACGCATTGCTTTGCTCTGTACCGTTGTTCAACACTGTGAGATTTCTCACCTGTTCAGAATCAGAGCTTTGTTAATTTTTGTACTGAATATGATACTATTTTTCATTTAACTTGTGTGGACAGACCTTAATGTTAGGCATTTAAAGATCTAAGCATCATCGCTCTTTTTTTTTTTTTCCTTAAATTGTAGAATTGCCTTTCTAGTACTCTTTTGTGAGGTCCTGACATTTACTCAATGATTTATGTTTATCTGACATCCTCTAAATTACAGCACTTTAAGTAGGACTCTTCTCACGTTCAGTTCACTAGTTGATAACAATTGCTATTTTCATCTGTCTTATTCATATTGTTTAGCATTTGCTACTACTCCATGATAGATGGCTGGATAAATGATGATTGGAAGACCAGAGGGTGGATGGAGTAAACACTGGCTTTTACAGACCCTGTGGAGATCAGTTTATGTGCAGGATTTGCTTAGCTCTGGGTTCACTGAGTACGGCTCCATCCATACCCTCACTGTGACTGGCAGTGGAACTTTAGAGCAAAGATGAGGTTGAAGAGAAGTAGGCAACAAAGGGACCACAAAGGATTAATGTCTGCGTCTTCATTATCGCTGTATTGTAACCCCATGTGGAACCTCTATATAGAACCCCTGGGTTCTAACCACATATGGATTTGTTCTTCACAGGAAACTTTTGTAGTACAATAATTTTTAAAATAATGGAATTTGTTAGCAGGCAGAAGGTCCAGTTTCAGGTACCAGCTCTGTGTCTTACTACCTGAGTGCACGCCATCTATGCTTCGGTTTTCTTATTTATGATTTGGAAATAATATTACTGTTTGATTCCTTCTTATACTGTAAACAGGGATTGATCAGACAAGAATTAAAAAGTTTGGCGAGACTCAAGTGAGAGAATATATAGTGGAAATTACATGTAAATTATAAAGAAGCAAAATAACCTTAAACTATTATTTTTTTTAATCTGTACCTCAACTATTCTGGTAATCCTGGAGCAAACTGTCATTAGCAATGTATGTAAATGTTACACAGTTGCAAATAAGGGGAGGCCAATTAATAATCTACTCATAAATTTAAAAATTCTCCAAGAGGTACCTTGTCCATTTGTACATACAATGCAATATAATATACAACATGAAATGACATTATGATAAAGAAGAAGGATACAGCTGAAATAATCTGGCTATTAAATTACATTCCTAGATTTGGCTGGAAATTTAATGTGCTCATAGATAATAACTTTCTATTTTGGTTAGACCCTTTGACTTTCAAATAAGTTCTGATTTGCAAATAAAATTTAAAGGACTTAATGACTCCCTTTTGAGTCAGCATAAATTTTATCAGAAATCATATTACTGATGATTAGAAAATTAATTTGTAGATTAAATTTTAAATTTCATATTGGAATTCTCAATATAATTACATTGTTTCCTATCTACTTATCATTTGAAATGGAAGATAGGAATTTCTGGGGTAGCTTCAAATTACATATTTTATGAATATTTTGAAATTGAAGAACTATTGAATTAAAAACAAACAAAAGTAAAGTAGTATGTATTTATTTAACTCCTTATGTGTTCATGTCACTTAGATCATTCTACTTAGCCCTTAGAACTACTCTATGAAAAGATTTTATTATCTCAAGTTTCCAGATTACAAAATTGACCAACTGTCATCCAGGTAATAGGTGGAAAAAAAAAGCAACAACAACAAGATTTTAACTTGGGTTAGTTGAAAGCACTATGGTTCTTTTCCCACTGCATTAGCCTCCCTGCTTCAACATATAAAATATTTTTTAAGCTTTCATAACTCCATGTTTATTGTGTGTATGTCATCCTATCATTCTACAGATGGAGAGAAGCAAGAGGTCTATTTGTTATAATCAAAATTATCTTCTCACCACCTGTTCCAGAAAGTATTTTGGGTTTTTGAAGTTATTATTCTTGATTTTTCGGCTTCCCAGATTTTAAAACACTATCAGCTGTAAGAGTTTTTAGGAAAACATGATTGCTACCATGGTTGTTAAATACATGGACTGCTTACCTCATCCTGATTGCAGAAATGCTAAAATAAATGTGGCAGAATGGACAATTGTCTCAGCCTCCTAAGTACAGGGATTACAGACATGTGCCACCACACCTGGCTTTAATATTATATTTTAAGTACTTTTATATATTGCGTGTCTAAAAATTAGCAATTTGATGAATGTGAAATATTCCCATTCACCCATGAATTTACTAAACAATTAAAAACTTAGAAGGTACTGAGAAATGAACTAGATATTGGAATGTAGCAATGAACCAAACAGTCTTTGTACTACAACACAGTAGGAGGAGATAAATCTAGCTATCTATTTTTTCTCTCTCTCATCTTTCTCTCTCTGTATTTGTGTTTGTGTGTCTGTCTCTCTGATATATAGATACAAGCACAGATACATGCAGATAAAACCATATATATTTATATATGATACTAACACATATATGCATATATGAATGTATATACATATGAACATTTATATATACATATACATGTATTTCTTTAGCATTCATGATACTTATCTATGCTGTAATTTAATATCAGATGGTGACCTATATATAGACACTTATAGCATATTTGTTTATATATGTGTGTGTTATCACTTGATGTCAGGTTGCTGTTAAAAACTAAAACAAATATCATAAAGCCTTTTTGAGGAGACAGAGAACTATGGTAAATTTTATTTAAGGAGGAGTTGTCACAGATCATGTCTCTGATGAGGAGTCAAACGAGAAGAACCCTGGGTGGCTCAGGGTTTGAGCATTCATGGCAGAGAGAGGAACCAGGTACAAACGATTGCAGAGAGCACACTTAACACTCAGGACCCTGGTGCAGCTGGGCTGGAGGATGAGAGGGTGAAGTTGCAGGAGTTGGGTGGAGAGTGGTAGTAGGTCGCTGTGATACAGACTATGGCTTTGCCTAGAGATGTAAAACTATTGGAAGTTTTGAAGAAAGATTTAACATGATTTAACTTAGGCTTTAAAAGGAGGGCTGCGAGCTGGACATGATGACACACAACTGCAATTCCAGTACTTGGAAAGTTGAGACAGGAGGACCCAGGTTCAAAGCCAGCCTTAGCAATTTAGAGAGGGCCTTAGCAACTTAGCGAGGCTCTGTTCCCAAACAAAAATAAAATAAAATAAAATATGGCTGGGAGTGTAGCAGGGTTCAATCTCCAGCATCACACACACACACACACATACACACACACACACACACACACACACACAAGGACTGCTGTAGTTGACATGTGGTAGGGGACAAAAAACAGAAACAGGAAGACCATTTACCAGACCCTAACAGACTTCTGTTCAAAAGGTGGTAGATGAGATGTTTCTTAGAATAAGAAAAAATAATTAGGTGTTGATAATGAACAGCATCTGGATAAAATTTGATAATGGATCAGACAGGACTTTCTGGTCATTTAAATGTATTTAGTCAGTCATCAAACCTTGATTGGATGGCAACTATATATCAGACTCTGCTCTAGATATTAGTGATAAAGCAGTGAAAAAGTAACAAAAATGAGGGGAAGAGAAAGCCTGGATCACAAATACCTTAGTGAGAGAAACATAATTAATGAAAACAAATTAGTAAAACGATACTATATGTTAGGTAATGAGGTGTGCTAAAGAGGAAAGGAAAGCAGAAAAATGATGCATCATGGTCAGTCAACAGAATTTACTTAAGAATCAGATAAAGGGTATATGAGAAAGTGAGGAGTCCAGATCACTCCAGGGTTTTGATCTATGTAGTTAGAAAAAAATAGAGCCGGGCGTGGTGGCGCACGCTTGTAATCCCAGTACTTTGGGAGGCGGAGACTGGAGGATCTGGGTTCGCGGCCAGCCTCAGCTCTCTCTCTCTCTCTCTCTCTCTCTCTCTCTACATAGTGAGGCCCTCCGCAACTTCGTGAGACCCGGTTTCAAAATAAAGTATAAAAAATAGGGCTGCGGGTGTAGCGCGGAGGTAGGATGCCCCTGGGTTCAATCCCTGGTACCACAAGAAAAAAATAGAATTGCTGTTTATTAAGATGGCAGTAGTTTCTGTTTTGTTACCCATAGTCTTAGAAGAACATCCTTGTGAGGATAGAATTTTCTTTTCTTTTTCATTATGGTTTTAGGATTAATTTCTACTTGTATTCTTGAAACACATTAACAAATGTGTTCCAAGACTTTCAGTAATTAATATTTCCACAGGAAACAAAGGTATGCTTGCCCCCTTTGCACCTTTGCTCACCTCAGGGAGACCATCCTTGAAGACCTTGTTTAAAATAGCAAAGTCAACCAGGCATGGTAGTGCATGCCTGCAATCCCAGTACTTGGGAGGCTGAGACAGTAGGATCCTAGTACTGAGGCCAGCCTCAGCTATTTAGTGAGACCCTGTTTCAAAATTTAAAAAAATAAAAAATAAAAAAGGCTGGGGTTGTAGTTCAGAAGTAGAATGACCCTGGATCCAATCCCCAGTATCACAATAAAATAAATATCAAAGTCTTTCCCTAATACCATATTCCCTCCTTCCCCTCCTTTATTTTTCTTCATTGACCGCATCACTTTCTGATATATAAGTGATATGTTTGTTTTTAACTCCTTCACCATCATGTTCATGAGAGTAGGCAGTTCATTCATTGTGACTTCCACTGTATTTCAACTACAAGAGTCCCTAGTATGCAGCAGAACTGAATGTGTTTACTTAATGATGAAGGGTACATGTCACATAGAAACCATCATGCTATTATTATTCACGTAGAAATACACATAGTCATAAGGAGTACTGTGTATTAAGTTAGTGTGAGAAAAAAGCAACAGTTTTACAGAAAAATATAAACTATCTTAACACTTGTATATATTCAGGAAAGTGTTTGCAAAGTCCCAGAGAGCAGTGATTTCTAGTTCCTAAGTTGAGGAGACATTTTATGAACTCTGTAAAAGATAGCACTATTATGTATATGACAGTGACAGAGTTTGCAATTTTGCAAATACCAAAAAGGAAGTTGTTATTAGAGAAGAATGTTTCAGTACATGCATACATTATGTAATGTTTAAATTGGTTAAAAATATTTCCTCAAACATTTATCATTTCTTTATGTTGATTTTTAAAATTTTTTCTTCTAGTTTATTTAAATGTAGAGTATGTGATTTTTATGTAAACGATTATCAGCACATTATCATTATACATCATAATGAGGTTCATACATGCACACAGCATTTGGTGTATTTCCTTCCCCATCCCACCCCTGTTCCCCTCTCCTTCCTCTCATACATGTCAGTGAGATTGGCAGTGGTACCTTTATATATGGACATAGCATTATTTGAACTGTTCCCTTTTTCAGTCCTCCTTATTCCCCTCCCCACATCCCTCCCCACCCCCTCCCATTATTCTACTGGTCTCCCTCCCTGTTTATCCAAAGTCCCTTTTGTTACCCATTTTATTTCCAGCTTCTACATATGAGAGGAAACATAGGGTCCTTGACTTCCTGACACTGGCTGATCCCAGTGCCTTTATTCTTTAGTTCTATACATTTTCCTGCAAATGGCAGAATTTTGTTCTTTATGGCTGAGTAAAATGCCATTGTGTGTATAATACCACATTTTCTTCATCCATTCATCTACTGATGGACACTTAGGTTGGCTTCATAATTTGGCTATTGTGAATTGGGCTGCTATAAACATATGTGATTTTTAATCTATAGTCACCCACCATGCACACCAGAATTTCTTGGTCCTATTTAACTATAATATAGTACCTGTTAATCCAACTTTCCCCAACACCACCCCTGCCTCTCCCTCCCCATCCTCTGGCAATCACCATTTACATTTAATTTCTAGGAAATTTTACATTGTATCTTTTAGGATCTAGATTTTTGAAAATAAGATGCAATTTTTCTCCTCCTCCCCCTCCTCCTGCCTTCTAAGGACTAAGTTGTGTTAGACTATGTAGTAAACAAAAATATATGCTATAAACACTATACCCTAGAATAAGTTAATTTTAGAAAAAGTTAAAGAAGGAGGAGAAGGAGGAGGAGGAGGAGAGGGAGGGAGGGAGGGCGGGAGGGAGGGAGGGAGAGAAGGAAGGAAGGAAGGAAGGAAGGAAGGAAGGAAGGAAGGAAAGAAAAATATGAGAAACAAGATGAAAAGAGAAAAAAATTTAAAGGGAAAAATTAATGTGGTGGAGTTCAAAAGAGAAAATGACAAGCCCTAGTTGGGGCTGTGAGCTGGGGAAAGCAGAAAAAGATCTGAAAAGATTTCTTGAATATGTGATGTTTGGCAGGTCGTTCACATTTGAATAGCCCTTCTTCCAGCATGATGATAATGTAAGGATATTTCTTTTCAAAATAGTTATAGAAATTGAGAAGAAATTGTGAATCGTGCAGCTATAAATATAGATACACATGCATTAGTCTGGTAATTAGGTTTTAGTTCTTTGGGGTAGATGCCTAGAAGTGGTATCGCTGGGCCATACGGTAGGTTTATTCCCATTCTTCTGAGGATCCTCCACACTGTTTTCCAAAGCGGTTGCACTAATTTGCAATTCCACCAACAGTGTAGTAGAGTTCCTACTTCTCCACATCCTCGCCAGC
>PVJS01021080.1:0-31902 GCA_004027185.1 Glis glis
CTCTCTGTCTCTCTCTCTGTCTTTAGTGAGGCCCTCCGCAACCTCGTGAGACCCGGTTTCAAAATAAAGCATAAAAAATAGGGCTGGGGGCGTAGCGCGGAGGTAGAACGCCTCTGCGTTCAATCCCCGGTACCGCAAAAAAAAAAAAAAAAAAAAAAAAGTCAATCGAAATGATTTTTTAATCAAGGTGTTTTCATATTCAGAAAATTGTCCCTTACAGACACTGTGATTAACACATTTATCATAAGCCTGTTTGAATTGATCTGTTTATAGGTTAGGAACAAATAATCACATTAGGGAAGTAAATGTGATTACATTCACTTACTGACCTCTTCTAAGGACATGATGTCTTCATAGTAAATTACATGAAACAACCTATTTCTTCAGAAAGCACCCTGCCTTCCTGATGGATCTATTTTGCTCTTTGGTTGACAAAACACGATCTATCAACATGGCTGATGCTGCTCTCAACTTATCTGTGCACCAAGCACCTGGGTAAGTGCTCCCAGGTATATTCTAAGCATAATCCTAGGGCTTGCCTTCACACTTAAATATTAATCGCTGAGATTTTCCATATTCATCATTTTACTGTAGAACTTTGTTTAAAATTATGATCTTGGAATTACAGTCCTCTATTTTCAAATCTGAACTTTATAGATTGTGAGATTGTATGCCAGCTAATGAAGAAGGGAGATTCAGAAACTCTGTTTAATCTTTCTAAAATTTGGTTGCCCTAATTTTCTTAAATTGAGAATCAAGATAAAAGTGGTTTCCACTAAATGTTCCAAAATGGTTGACTGTATGCTTAATATTATCACACCTCTGTTTCAAAATTGCCTTAACTAAAGACACAATTTTTACAAAATTCAAAAATAGAACATTGTAAATATAATTATTCATTTTTGACAGTATAATTTATATTTATAGTTTAGAAAATTATTTCAATGCAGTTTTCCAAGCATAACATAGGAAAAGTCATTCATCTTTGTATAATTTCCTTACTTTATTAATACTGTATATAATAAATTAATTACCTTCTAATTCAATAAATTTAGATAAATTGTTTAAAAATTTACCCTTAATAAAGTGTACAGTAACATTTCTTAATAGTGTATGGTTAAAATAAGATTGCTAATAAGTTAAAATTTCACAGCATGGTTATGATAGAAAATAAACTGACATGTATTTTTTTTTTTGCGGTACAAGGGGTTGAACCCAGGGGCGTTTTACCTCCGAGCTATACCCCCGGCCCTATTTTTTATACTTTATTTTGAAACTGGGTCTCACGAAGTTGCGGAGGGCCTCACTAAGTAGCTGAGGCTGGCTGCACACCCCGATCCTCCAGTCTCCGCCTCCCAAGTACTGAGATTACAAGGGTGTGCCACCACGCCCAGCGCACGCCCGGCTCTGACATGTATTTTAAAATGTAGTATAACAGAAATTAAATGTGTTTATTGCACATGTATCATATTTCAATTTATTCAAATAAATAATGATATGGCTATTCTTCAAAAATCCATTATTATGTAACAAACAATTTACATATGTTATGCAGTTTAATATCAATGACTGTCTTATGAGGTAGGCTATATTATATTCAAATTACAGATGGGGAAACTCAAATTCTAATACTATAATGTTGCCTTTGTCAGATAGCAAATTAAAGTTTGAAAAAATTTAAATTAAAAATTCAATTATACAAAACCAACAGGAAGAATTTAGGCTAATGTTTCATAAAATAAATTTAACAGAGACCTGATGCTATCCACACCTTTATTTTTTATAATTCATCATATTTCTATGTTGCCTTTTGATGTTTATATTTTTCAATCACTTTTCTATGAGTTATTTATTTTTTGCACCACAGAATCTGCATTATTTATAAACAGACTTCTTTCTGTCTGTGTATAGCAGCTCAGGAAGGGTCTCCATAGTCTATTTATTTTGACATGTCTAGTCTAGTCCCTATTGGTTTTTGTGCACATTTGAAAAATTATAAGCTTTGAAGAGTCTATGCTTTAAAAATACCTGTCACAGCTATCTGGAGCATTCTCTCCGCAGCTCTACACCATTGGGAGAGATAATAGCGGCTGATTCTTAGCAGGCAGATCATGTCTAAATAGAATTATTTCTATAAAGTGATCTTCATCTCTATAGAATTTATTGTCACTATTACATCATGTATTATAATTTCAAGTCTCCATTTCTTCTCACTATAACAGCCCAGGATTGTGGTGTATGCTCTTTAATTCTATACTTCTTTGGGAAAGATAATTTGGAAATACTAATAATTGTGCTTGTCGTATTCTGTGTAATGTGCTTTAAGACATTTCACGTAAGCAGTGTAAAATGCCCATGTGTTAGTTGTCATCATCATGATAGGAAGTTAGTTAATTTTGGAACTTCTAATCAACTCTGTTCTTTCTAGTAGTATTATTCTACAAATGCACTAAGGTGGTTATATAGTCTTTGCTAGATTGTGCTCATAATAGTATGTAATGATAAATAATTTTTAAGAAACACTTTTATTGGTGAAATAAATGATATTAAGGTATGAGGTTGAACTGGGCTTAGTGGTGCATGCCTGACATCCCAGTACTTGGGAGGCTGAGACATGAAGATCACAAGTTCAAGGCCAGCTTCCACAACTTAGCAAGACCCTGTTTCAAAAAAAAATTTAAAAAAGGGCTGTGGTTGTAGCTCAGTTGTTGAGCACCCTGGGTTCTATCTCTAGTAGTACAAAACAAAAAATGTAGATGAGCTGGAAATAGTGTACCCTCCACTCTGATTTTATTTATCTATTTATTTATGTATTTATTCATTTTTTGTGGTGTTGGGGATTGAACCCAGTGGTGTTCTACCTCTAAGCTACACCCCCAGCCCTATTTTATTTTTTATTTGGAAACAGGTCTTGCTAAGTTGTTGCAGGCCTCACTAAATTGCGAAGACTGGCTTTGAACTTGCAATCCTCCTGTCTCAGCCTCTGAAGTACTGGGATTATAGGTGTGTACCACCACACCTGGCTCTGATATTATTTAGAATATAAAAATTTGATGAGTTTTAGCACCCATTTCCCCTAAATGGAGCTCTGAGCCTAGAATTTAGATATGGTCCTGTGTCCCACCATATATTATAGTTGTATAGTTCAATTTGTTAGAACTAACCATGTAAAGCTGGTTAGGTACAAATTCACTACAGTTAGCTAAAATTAAAATTTTAATATCTAACATACTAGCAACATTTCAAGTGCTGAAAGGCCACAAGTACCTAGTGGCTAAAGTATCTGGCAGCAAAGTATAGTACATTTATGTCATTTCAGAAAGTTCTTCTCGGGCCGGCCCAGGAGTGATACGGATGCTGACGGGGGAGGGGGGGGCAGACGCCGACGGCCCGAAAAACCATACCTTGGACCGGGAGACATGTCTGGCATGATCTCGTTTATTAGAAAGCCAAATCCCTCTTTTATAGTAGAGTCCATACAGGAAGCTCGCAAGCAGTAGGGTGTGACCCAATGGCACGCGACGGGTCGGGTCACCACGCCCCCCTGTAACCTATCATAGGCAGAGGCACCTGTCGTCTGTGAGCACGGAAGGAGGTAACTGCCTATCATAGCCCTCCTGAGGCTAGGTGGGGCTATCTGTGGGACTTCCCTCCAAGAGGTCCGCCAGCACCATCTTTGCCATTGATACGCTGAATCGCTGCCACGTGGAAGAGGCCCGGTACTCGGTACTCTAGAGCAGGCTTCTGCTAGTCCACCAGGCCCTTTCATGGCACCGGGTGGAGGGCCCAGCAAGTTCTATTGAACTTTCATAAAAATTCATACTGCCTAATTTAATGATAAAATTAGCTGAACTGGGTGTTATAATATTGTTTCATCTGTCTTAAATGTATTTTTCATGTGAAATTCTTGCCTGGTATACCCACCACAGGTCTGAGAGGCAAAGTTTCATCAGGTTTAAAATACAGGGTTATACAACTATTGGTGTGTGTGTGTGTTTGTGTGTGTGTGTGCATGTGTGTTTGTGTGTACTACATAAGCACTTTCTTGCTAATGAAAAATTTGTTGTATACAGGATCCAAATTGGGACTTGATTTTATTTAAACACATTATCTTATAGGAAGGATGTAAGGGGGATAACTTGTAAAAATCCTCCAACGATACCTTTATAAAGCCAATGGAAGCTATTTGTTATCTATTGCTTCTTAGTAAATTACCCCAAAGCTCAGATGCTTAAAACAAGATTTATTATTTAGTAGTTCATGACTCAAGCCTCCAGGGATAACTTATCTGAGTCCTTTGAGTCAAGTTGTCTCTTAAGGTTGCAATTAAAGTGTTGATTTAAATCATCTCTAGGCTTCACCAGCAGAAGAGCTGCTGCTAAGCTCACTCAACTGACTGTTCTAATGTCTCAGGTTCTTTCTGGCTGTTGAAGAGATCAGTCTCTTGCCACGCTCAAAACATCTTTTCTTCCATCCATAAAAGTGAAGAGAATAAGAAAGTACAAGACAGGACAAGAAAAATGGAAATCGCAGTCCTTTTGTAACACAATCTTAAAAGGAACATTTCAGCACTGCAAATATTTTATTTATTAGAAGTGTTGTAGACACAAATGATACTCAAGAGAAGGGTATTACACAGGGGTGTGAATACCAAGGGGTGGGGATCACTAAAAGGCATTTAAAAGGCTATCTTCTATGTATACCAAACATAACCCACAGATGAAGTTCAAACCTGATTGTGTCTGTTTACAATAAATGAAAATTATAGACTCTGTCTAGAGAAGGCATGCAATGAGCAATATGTTCTGAGCACTGCATTTGCATTTTAATATTTAGTCTTTTTTGTGTATGTGGTACTGGGGGTTAAACTCAGGGGCATTCTATATCTAAGCTACATCCCAACTCTATTTTTACTTTCTCTTTTGAAAGAGGGTCTCTCTAGTTTCCTGAGAGTCTTGCTATGTTGCCTAGGCTGTCCTGGAACCTGTGATACTCCTGTCTTAGCTTCCCAAGTACTGGGATTACAGGCATGTGCCACCATGCCTGGTTATCACATTTAATCTTTACAATAAAAGTATGAAAAATATAATATTTAATTGCCATTCTTCTAGTGGGAAGATTAGATTTGAAAATATGCATATGCACACACAAATATACAATTGTAATTATTACATAAATATGACTATTTCATGATTTCATATAGCATGAAAATTTTCACCTCATGATTCTCTTTACTATATAGTAATTATATTTTAATAGATGTGTAATGTCATTTTGATTCATGTATTATTTTAATATTATATAATATTTTCATATCTTTTGTCTCTTAATTAATGATGCATTAGTGAATATTTATGCACATCCGTTGAGCTATAATTGTTGAATAAATCTTCTGGAGATAGATTATAAATTAATTGAAACTATTGCTTCATATTATCTTGTTCTTTTTAAAGAGTTTATACCACTATACGGTGCCAAAAATATTAAAATTTTTTACACTGAATTAATTAAAAAAACTTTCAAAAAAACCTCTAAACACATTTCTTTCATCTCAAATATATACTTTTACACATTATTGCCACTATCAAAGGTAGGGATATTAATTTTTCATATTTACTACCTGACTTTCTTATTATAACTGACCATTGTGCATCCATTTATCTCTTCAAACTTTATCATCAAATATGTGAGAATATTTTTAGGAATTTGCCCTTTATTTAGTAATTGTGAACTGCTTGTAAGAATTAAAAATGGATTTGGTTGCTACTTTCATTTGCAGCACTATTATAACCATTAGAGTGAATGACACATGATGACAATTGCCAATTATTTGAAAGGTATCTGGGAATGTCGGAGTAAAAATTTCCAAGGCTTATTGAGGATTTCCATGATTCCTGAAACCTTTTTGATAAAGCAGCTTTATCTATTAGGTTTAGAATAAGTAAAAGGCAGAAAAATTGGAAAGGTGGCCATAAAACTCACATATAAAAGGCAAAGTCAAAGAACAAAACAGTTTCATTTCATTTGAATACTCATTTTTAAGGAAAGGCTATAATTTTCCTTAGTACATAATGCAAATAACACAGACAGCGTATTTAAAATGTAATTTATTTCAATATTTGAAGGAAAACATAAATCAAGGGACTGCCAAAACAGTTGTGAGATGTTAAAAAGAAAGAACGTAATTTTGGCATAAGAATGAAGACGGATTATGATTTAAAGAAATTACAGACTCTTCATTTAAATTACCCATCATTCCACTAGTTATAGTACCTAGAAATATAGCTTGGGGAAAAACTCCCACAAGTTAGCTAGCCCACAATTTTTGTCATAATTAAACATGTTTTTTCTCACAAAATAAAGCAAAATGTAAGAGTTGAAGGAATGCTCAAAATGAGTAGAAAATCTTCCCTAAACTTTCATTTCCTACTATGTCTAAGACAATATCCCCTCCACAATTTGAATCCTCCATTGAAGCTGATGCACGTTCCTTAGGAATATGGAGTATGTATCACTGAGATAATTTTGTTATCAAAGTAGTGTGGCTAATTCACTTTCTTCTGTCCCTAATTTCTGTTAAATTATCATCTTGGAAAAATGGGTCTTTATTTTATTGATGTTACATGTTCATTTATTTGAGCAATTAAGAATACAAATATAAAGCACACAGAGAAACACATCATCATTCACTACTGCTACACAAAGTCATTGATTTGACACTGCTGGAACTTTTCTCTTCTCTTCTCTTCTCTTCTCTTCTCTTCTCTTCTCTTCTCTTCTCTTCTCTTCTCTTCTCTTCTTCTCTCCTCTCCTCTCCTCTCCTCCCCCTCCTTCCCTTCTTCCCTCCCTCTCTCCCTCCCTCTCTCCCTCCCTCTCTCCCTCCCTCTCTCTCCGTCTCTCTCCGTTTCTCTCCATCTGTCTCTGTCTCTGTTTCTGTCTCTGTCTCTGTCTCTCTCTCTCTCCTCTCTCCTGAAGATTGAACCCAGAACCCAGAAGTGCTCTACCAATGAGCTGCATCCCCAGCCCTTCTTACTTTTTATTTTGAGACTAAATTTCCTAGGTTGGTCTCAAACTTGCAAAACTCCTGCCTCAGTCTCACAATATCAGGGATTATAGGTGTGCACCTCTGTGCCTGGCTGGAACTCTCACTCTTAATATGTATCATGGAATGTCAGTGAATTTAAATTATTTAAGCTGGTGATTTTATTTTTTTCTTTCTAGTTATATCTTGTTTTTGCTCAAAACTAGTATTACCCAATTTGATAACTATTTATTCTCAGAAGTGGCTTCAATTGACATTTAACTGATTCCAAAGAGCAGAATCCACCCATGAAGAATGAAAACCCATAGCTAATAAGTACACAGGTCAAATCATTTCAAAATACAATAGCATTTCCAAACTAACAGTAAAAATTTATTTTAAGCAATGTAGTAATTGCCTGAACTCCTAGAGTTAATTTGAAGCCATAACAGAAAATTTCCTTCCTGATATGACTACATCCTTAAAAGCCCATTTAAGTTAGAAAATCATAATCAAGAGTTGTGTGAATATTTTAAGCATTTGATTATCTGTAAACATGTGCATATACATTGAAAATGGGTCTTTATATGAATAAATATATACTCTGAAATTGTTTCATTGCTTTTTGTGCAGAACATAGACAAGCAGGATGGAATTTTAATTGTCCTGTATATACAGTAGACTTTCAATGGAACAAAATCAGACAGATGTAAGTTAGATTCCTAATTCCACTATCTTTAGCAGTATCTCTTATTTGCTGTTTTTCACATGTGCATATAAAATATGAAGAGTATACCACACTGGATGTTGACAGGATGGGATCTATTTCACAGTGGAAATCTTTTGTAATGAAGCTAACCCCAGGAAGAAAAAAAATGCTGAAAATGGCAGAGTCTTCTATTTCATTTATATTTAAAAGTTGTTGATGTTGTAAGTGGTGTCAGTAGGGCTGGTGCGTTTCCTCAGGCCAGTTTTCTGTGGCTGAGAAACCTAGTATCTAAATTGCTCTCATGGAGATCTGCCCTTGCTCATAAAAAATAAGGACATTGTGTACCTGGAAGAATGGAGTTACCCAAGTAGAACACCTCAGAAGGAGGAACACATTCATTTCTTTTGCATTCCGAGATGTGTATGTGTTCCCTATCACCATTTCTATGTTTTCTGGATAATCTCATACTTGAAAGTTTAATCCACTTTCATTATGGAAATACATCTATTTTTGAATGGCTGTTTACTACATATTAAGTGATTTGGAGCAATGGATTAGTCACCTGGAGGTTGAAGGTGCAGAAATAAAGCAGGATGTAAATTTCTCATCACTGATTGATCCATGAATCTAAAGCAGAAATCAAATGAAAGTTGGGTTTAATGAAAGTTTTTCTACCATTTGACATTTTTAGCTTTCTGTTACCTTTTAAAAATGAAATATCAATATTCCTTGTTCAATATGTGCTGCTCTGTCAAGATTATAAACCTCTAATTAAACAGTAAAACTAGACACAATCTTTACAAATATTCTTTCACTTTACTCAGGTAAGAAAAGAGCTTGGAAAATTTTTAATTGAACTGTAACTTGAGACAGTGTATTATAAAAATCATATATCTAAAATTAAAACACCTGTTTGGCCTGACAATTTCCATTGAAAGAACTTTACACTTCAGTTATATCCACAAACTATTACCAAGATATAGGTAGAAGGATACCATTGTGGCATTCTTTGTTAGAGTAAATAATTGAAAAGAACCAAAATGTCCACTAATAGGGAAGATATCAAATCTATTATGATATATTTTATAATAAAAGACTATTAAGTTGCTGCAGTTGTTTTGAAATGAGCTGGACCAATCTGTGTTGATATTGAATATATTATAAGAGATATGGGGTTGAAGAAGGGGCCATAAGAGTGTGCAAAGCATGATCTATTCCTTCCTTCCTCCCTCTCTCCTTTCTTTCTTTCTTTCTTTCTTTCTTTCTTTCTTTCTTTCTTTCTTTCCTTCATTTCTTCTTTCTTTCATACTAGAGATTGAACCCAGGGGATGTCTACCTCGGAGCTATACCCCCAGCCCTATTTGATTTTTTATTTTGAATCAGGGTCTCACTAAGTTGCTGTGGGGCTTACTAAGTTGCTGAGGCTGTCCTTGAACCCACAATCCTCCTGTCTCAGCTTCCCAAATACTGTGATTGCAGGCTTGCTCCACCATACCCATCAACTTGACCTATTTCTATAAAAGAAATTAATATACAAATGTGCAAATTTGTGATTATGTGTATACATATATGTATACATGTACATGTATATATGTTTTTAAAAATAAAAATGACTCACAGTTAATAGAGGCTTTCCTTGGCAAAATTTAATAATATTTGCTAGAATAGTTTCACATATTTTTCATAGTTTAATTTTCTATTTTCTGTAAATATTCAAATCACCAATCCACATCAAAAAATTTTCTGGGAATTAGAATTATGGATCCTTTTGTTGTAGTTTGTTTTCTTCTTTATATTTCTAAATGAAATGCAAACACACATATTCATAATTATCGGTGGTTAGTTTGAATTTGTCATTAAAATTATAGTATTTATTAATTTTCAAAACTTATTTAAAGCACCAATTGTATATAAGAATCTTGGTAATAAAACAGAAGAACTAGGAATGGAAATATTCTAAGATTTTATCACTAGAATTTGATATACAAAGTAGATTATTTTTGTATGGCTTTCTAAACATTCTAATATTTTAAAAATGTATACAAATTACTTTTATAAACAAATATGTACAATAACAATTATTGGTCAGGCTGTGGAAAAATTGGAAGCATCTCACATTTTGCTGGTGAGATTGTAAATTTCTGTAGATGTTTTAGAAAACAGCCTAAAATGTCCTCAAGTGATTAATCATAACGTCTACATAGGTCTAGACAATGTCTAGGAATATGCCCCAGAGAAATGAAGGTATTTCTTTGTATATAACCATGATAAATGAAAACACAGCCCTATGCAAAAATGTATATTAAAAGGTTCACTGCAGCATTATTCATAGTAGGCAAAAACTGGGAAAAATCCCTGAATGTCCATCAGCAAGTAAATTAATAAATAAAATGTGGTATTATCATACAATACTAACATCCTATTTGACAACAGAAAGGAGTGAAGTACAGATGAATGCTAAATTGGATGAACCTTGAAATCACTATGCTATGCAAAGGAAGCCAGTCACAAGGACCACATGTGATATGAATCACTTAAATGAAATGTCCATATCAAGCAAATCTTACAAGATAAAATTAGAATAGAGGTTGCCCAATTTTATATTGAGCTTACAATTTAATGCCTAGAGAATAATATTTTTCTATCTTTTTAACATGTGGGGGAGTATTACCTTTCTGTAACTGAAAAATTCTGACTACACATTACATATTCTGTTGATTATGTTTTGTTTCCATTAGATTGTATTTTAAAACAAAGTTAATTTTCATGATAATTGTGGCACACTGGCAAGATAGGGATAAGAACCATACTTTAAAATAACTTGACAATAACTCTGAGAAGCCATTTGTCTAATGCCTTGCTTCAAGCACAACTTACCTGTGAAATTTGATCACAAATTCTTCACCCATACAGTCAACAATGTTGAATTTATATGGTGCAGAAGATATTCACCCAACACATAAAACATGGAGCAAAATGACCTTTCAAAGCATTTCTGCATCTTAGAATTTATCATGCTGTCATTTCCTTTTTTATTACTTGCAAAGTTGTATAATGCTGTGAGTGAGGATACAGTGAGGGAGTGAACGACCTTGAAAATAACTGAGGTTGAATGCTATACATTTTCTGTAAGATCAAAATTGTCAGAAATTGAAGAGCAGAGTATGTAGCCCTTAAATCTGACATAAAAATATCCTTCAGTTTTTTCCTAATCCATTCTAGTGCATTGGCCTTCTAATAACTATTAAAAAGAATGAATGCTCTTGATAAGAGTACAAAATTAATTGGTAGACATAAGTGGCAGATTAAATCAACACTCATTTTATAATAATAGTTTAAGTATTTTATTTGGATATCATGTGAAGATAAAATTCATGAATTTCTAGAATTCCCTCTCTCAAAACACTGTCACTATAATTAAGGACCTTTAAGATGTGATAAAGCAAACAAGATCCGGGCCTGTCACTCACTGAAATGAGGGAGGAGGTTCATCAAGCCCAGGATGCTGGCTTAGGCAAAGAAATGGTATGAAGTCTGAAGTAAGGGCAGTGAATGAAAAAGGAAGTCAATACTTAGACATCAAGCTTCTGAGGGCAACGGTAGCATTCCACACATTTTTATAGCCAATACTATTCAGCTTAGTCTAGTCACAGGGCTAATACTTTTTATTCAGATCTTTAAACTGGGAAACACTAGAGGGGAGTTTAAAAGTTCTCTGTCTCACTGAGATGTAAAACGTAGAAACGCAGGTTAATTTGAATGTGAGATGTAAGAACTGGAGAACCTGCGATCTCCAAGGTGCATATGAGAAAAGAGGCAGAAGGTGACAGAAACAGAAACTGAAATAAAGAAGAAACACAAAAATATCCAGAGACATAGACTGGGAGAAAAGATACTGAAATGGTATCATGGTATCAATTGTTTCATGGTGTGATTGCTGCTTTTCTTTTTTGGTATGGCCCGGGATTGAATACAGGGGCGTTCTACCTCTGAGCTATACATCTATTTTATGTTTAAGTTTGAAACAGGGTTTCATTAAGTTCCTGAGGAGCTGGGCGTGGTGGCGCACGCTTGTAATCCCAGTACTTTGGGAGGTGGAGACCGGAGGATCCGGGTTCGCGGCCAGCCTCGGCTCTCTCTCTCTCTCTCTCTCTCTCTCTCTCTCTACCTAGTGAGGTCCTCCGCAACTTCGTGAGACCCGGTTTCAAAATAAAATGTATAAAAAAATAGGGCCAGGGGTGTAGCGCGGAGGTAGAATGCCCCTGGGTTCAATTCCCGGTACCGCAAAAAAAAAAAAAAAAGTTCCTGAGGAACTCTTTAACTTGCTGAGGCTGGTTGTGAACCTGTGATCTTCCTGTCTTAGCTTCCTGAGTACTGGATTACAGGTGTGCTTTTAAATTTATTTATTTATATTTATTTATTTATTTATTTATTTACTTATTTATTTATTTTGGCACTGATAATTGAACCAAGGAGCATTCTACTTCTTAGTTACACCCCAGTCCTTTTTTTTTTTGAAACAGGGTCTTGCTAAATTTCTAAAGTTGGCCTAGAACCTTCGATCTTCCTGTTTCAGCCTCCCAAGTACTGGAATTTTAGGTGTGTGCCTGCCTGCCTTCCTTCCTGCCTTCCTTCCTTCCTTCCTTCCTCCCTCCCTCCCTCCCTTCCTTCCTTCCTCCTCTCTCTCTCTTTCTCTTTTTCTTTCTTTCTTTCTTTTTATTTCTTGTATATCTCTGTGTGTTTTAAGTATTTTAGTTTTTTAAGCAGTTTTAGGTTCACCACAAAATTGATGATGACAATAGCCCAGCAAAGTATTTAAGATGCCTTATACATTGTCCTGTGTTCTTATTAATTTTCTTAACACTGTGAGTAATATGTGGAGAGGATTCTAATTGTTTATGGGAGCACACCGAGATGAGAAATGTTCATCAACCTGCCAAATTTACATAACTGTGGCAGATGAACTCAAAGTCTGTGTGCGTTAAATCTTGTTATTTCTGATGGGAATCAAAATGATCAGGGGCATCTTCCTGTAAGTCTAGAGAATGAATTGAATAGGTCTTGAAAGTCATCAGAATTTAAGTTTATGGAGAGGACAAGAAGAAAAAATAGCAACTCTGTCTCAGTGATAATAAAGAAGATTTATCACCTGTGTAATATAGGAAGTAATTGAAATATACTAGAAATATACATCTCTGTTCCAGTGTTTATTGCTGCTCTCTATGGATAGGATGAAGACAGAATGAATTATTAGAGGTTAAGTTTTTCAGTATTATCCAAATGCTGCAAAAGCCACAGTTATTTGAAAAACTGGAATGAAGTGGAAGTGAGTCCTTTCTCCTGGAATCATTGTATAAAAATAAAAACAGATAACCTTGTCCCGCCAAATGCATGAAAACTTATTTCAGTGCCTACAGGATTCATCACTGTGTCAGACCAGATGCATTTCTGTACTCTTTAAATGCAACCAATACAAATAGAATTTATGGTGAAGAAACTCAAGAAGCGACTTAGACTAATGAGTGATGTAGTATGTGCAAGAAGCAATAAAATTAAGGGAGAGTTATAAAAAGCTTATGGATGATTAGACATAATAAAGTTTTGGAATACAAACCCTGACATTCACAAAGCCACTGGCTTGTGTGCAGTATTACTCACGTGAAGACTTGTTTTCGCAGATGGACCACTCGGGGGAACCAGCAGCTGTCGCTTCCTACCCAGCTCCAGTTAGACCACTCACTTTTGTCTCTACTACAGAAAACAAATAAATATCAAGCTGCCCAGTTTGCATTAACAAATAATAGGGATTCCATTTACATTTATTATCATAAATTGTGGGGACCTTTTTTAAAGAGGGAATTTTTTTCTTGAACTACATAGTTGTTATAAGCTGTAGAATTTCAATCAATTGTGAAAATAAAGAGAAATTTGCAAGAGAAAATAAAGAGGTGCATTGCCTTATGGATGTTATAAACATAGTACAATCCCATGTGCACACACACACACACACTCTGTCTCTCTCTTTCCTTCCTTGATGACAGCAAATGGCTTAGTGGCATGTATAAAGATAGACCCCTTAGCAAAATACAACAGTGCACACATTGTGGATGTTCATAACACAATGTGTGTGAGTTAGCTTTTTGTTGCTTTGACAAATCCATGACAAAAACAAGTTAGGGGGGAAAGATTTATTTATTTATTTTGTAATATTTGAATTTTTGCCTGATTAAGAAAAGATTGTGTCTTTTGGGGAAGTTGGTTACCATGTAGTACTCCTATCCCAACACACCAGTATCTACCTCTCTTTAGGGTCTTACACAGTCAGGTATATTTTTTTCTTTAATGTACTTTTCTTAAAGAATATTAATGATGATAGTGAGGTTCAGAGTGATAGAGACATACATGCACACGGCACACTGGATCCCATCCCACACCCTTCCCTTCCGGGTACAACTCCCTGATATTGAGATTGGCATTGGTAACTTTGTACATGTACGTAGCATTATTTGAAGTGTTTCCATCATCAGATCTCCCTCCCCACCACCTCCCTCCCTGAACCCCGGTTGCTCCACTGGGGTTTCTCCTCTTTATCTGGAGTCTCTTTTGCTTTCTAATTTCTCCCTAGCTTCCACATATGAGAGAAAACATAAGACTCTTCACTTTCTGAGACTGGCTGATCTCACATAACATAATATTCTCTAGTTCCATACATATTCTTCCAAATCACATAATTTTACTCAGTTTTGTAATCCATTCATTCGTTGATGGATACCTTGGTTGGTTCCATAATTTGGCTATTGCAAATTGTGCAACTATAAACATGTATATGTATGTATCACTATGATACCCTGACTTCAATTCCTTTGGAAAGATACCCAGGAGAGGTAGAGTTGAATTATATGCCAGTTCCATTTCCAGTTTTCTGAGGAACTTCCACACTCATCTCCATAGCAGCTGTATTTTGCAATCCCACCAACAGTGTATAAGTGTTTTTATTTCTCCACATCCTCACCAGCATTTATTATTATTTACATTCTTGGTTATCGCTAATCTAATTGGGAAGTTCAGTGTACTTTGCATCTCCCTGCATGCTAATGATGTTGGACATTTTTCATATATATTGGCCATGTGTATTTCTTCTTTTGTGAAGTGTCTATTTATTTCAATTGCCTATTTGTAAGTAGATTATTTGGTTTTTAGTGTTAAGTTGTTTAAGTTCTTTATATGTTCTATATGTCACTACTCTATCAGAGGAGTAGCTTGCAGAGATTGTCTTGTATTCTATAGGTTTACTCTTTAAACCTTTTTTTTCTTCTTTGCAGTACTGGGGATTGAACCCAGGGGCATTCTACCTCTGAGCTACAATCCCACAGGGTCTCACTAAGTTGCGGAGGGCCCTACTAAGTAGCTGAGGCTGGCCGCGAACCGGATCCTCCAATCTCAGTCTCCCAAGTATTGGGATTACGAGCAAGCGTGCGCCACCATGCCTGGCTTTCTTTAGACTCTTGATGGTATTCTTAGATGCACAGAAGCTTTTAATTTAATCCAATCCCATTTATAATTTTGTGCTAGGCAATTAATATCTTCTGTGGCAATTGGATCTTTACTAAAGTAGTTTTTTATTTATTAATGTACTTTTGCTATTCATTTAAATACTTTGATATTAATAGTCTCTGACTTTTCATGGTAATGGGAAAGAGCTTTCAGATTAATCACCCAAAGTTGTAAAAAAGCTGGCCTTGCTTGTACATGCCTGTAATCCCAGTACTTGGGAGGCTGAGACAGGAGGATTGCTGTTTCAAGATAAGCCTCATCGACTTAAAAAAACCCTGTTTCAAAAAAAGAAATAAAATAGTTCAGAGGCACAATGAATGCCCCTGGGCTCAAGCCCTAGTACCCCAAAATAAAACAAAGCTGTAAAAAAATGAGATGAAAACTTGTAATAACCTTGAAGTAAAAACATATTTTTATATCCTATTTGAAAAATGCTCAAAATTTGATATCATGGATGAAGCAAAAATTGAAATAAAGTATAAATCTACCCAGTGTAGGCAAATAGGTAACAAATGAATATTGTTACTATGAAATAGAAAACATCTATAATGCTGGATATATTGTGTCTAAATTATTAATATGTAATTATTCAGCTTAATGGCCTAATGGAAAGAATACAGATACTGGAGTTCAGCAGGAATAGGTTTGAATGATAATTTCAGTATTTTTTAATTATTTATTTTGGGCATATTACTTAAATTCATCATCCATAAAATGTGGATAATTATAATAATCCACCCAAGGATATACTGAATATTAAAGGAGTAAATGTGCATAAATATGTAATACATGGAACACAGGAGCTCGAGAAATATTAATCCCCTTCCTATTGCATACATTGTTCTGTCTCATAATCTATAATCTCAGTGTTATCTGAATAATCACATTAATCTTTCCCTCTAAGGCATACTATTTCATTTTATTAGGGAAGCTTCTTTCCCTTGTTATTGCTTTTCACTGTAATTTATTTATCTTTGGTGCTCAGGAAAAATACCTAACAAAATCAAAACCTTTCCTCACTCCTAGAATTCTTAGTATGCTCCATAACTGATTTCCCATAATCTTTCGTTTGTATCTGCCAAATCACTTATAATTGCACAGTGAATGCATTCTGGCTCCTTTGACATTCATATTTAACCACCATAAGCTCCACTGTAAGCTCCATGGGGAAGATAACTTGTTAAATTTGAAAATGTGAAGGGTCTGAGATGTTACACTGATTGCAACATTTAAGCTAAAAATTAGTTTGTCATTGTGTATGTGTGTGCAAGTGCGCACACACACACACACACACACACACACAACACATCTGGATTAAGAAGAGACAGTTTATTCACTGAGCATCTCATTTCTTGTGTCATTTCCCCCACTACCACTTCCACACAGGGTGAACCACTGAGGGCCAAATATACCACAGGAAAAGAACTCTCAAACTAGGACTCAGCAGCTTGGGAAGGACAACTAGCACATTTTCTCTTGCCTTTGAGAGAAGGAGAGGGAGAGATATTTTGACTCGGAATGGAAACAAATCTCTGAGAAGAGGGAATGTTTCTACATTGACAGTGAGAAATGGTTCCAGGGAAGATGTGAGTTCAGATCCCTCTATAACAATTTACTTTGTACAACTTCCAAGGCATCTTTATCATTCATTCATAAAGATTAGACCATGCAAAAATTACCATGGAATTTTTTTTACAACATAACTAGTTTCCTCAAAAATTCTTATCCCCATTTCCCAAATGTTTATTGGGGGATGAATTAATTTATAGTATTCTCTTACTCCCTGATTCTAGTTTTTTCAGGCATTCTAACTAATTTTTAAGAATTCCTTTTGTGAACAGTCTTCTAGAGCATGAAGGTTTTTTAAGGAAGAACTTCCCTTGATATTTGTTTTCAAATGTTAGTGTTAAAAATAGTGCTAACTAGCAGGAGGACATGGTGGCACACACTTGTAACTCCAGTACTTGGGAGACTGAGACAGAAGGATCGCAGGTTTGCGGCCAGCCTAGACAACTTAGTGAGGCCCTCCACAGCTTAGTGAGACCTTATTTCAAAATAAAGAATAAAATAGGGCTGGGTGTATACTACAGAGGTAGAATGTTCCTGAGTTCAATCCCCAACACCACACAAAAAAATAGTACTAACTACAGGGATCTTGAAGCAGTAATGCCTGGACACTGAGCAGTTTCTCATTATTCCATATCAAGAAGGCAAAATGACAAAAACAAAAAGCTATGTTTTGAAATTATGGAGATGATTTGATTATATAGTTTTGGAGGGTATAAAAGTTGAACTTTTGTTGTTTTTTGTATTGATCTATATGATGAGACAAAGCACCTCCAGGCAGGTGTCTGTCTGAACAGGACTTTGGTTTCAGTATCTAAAATTGGTGAATTTTCAAGGCTATTCCAATACAATAGCTTCCATTTAGCTAACATAATACAGTGACTTCCATTTAGCTAACATTTATACTGTCTACGCTTTATGTTCTCTACACTTTCTCTTTGTATCTCTTTTCATTTTTGTCATCAAAGACCAGCAGTGGGTACAATTTAAAATAGTTTTCCCTTTAACCTTTTTGGTATTTATTCAAAATGATTGGTATGGTCACCTGACTAAGAGGCAATCTAGTTAACCCTTTCTTCTCTTACTCATAAGCATATTGGCAGCCAGGCATGGTGGTGTACGCTTGTAATCCCAGTACTTGGGAGGCTGAGGCAGGAGGATCACAGGTTCACAGCCAGCCTCAGCTACTTAGTGAGGCCCTCTGCAACTCAGCGAGATCCTGTTTCAAAATAAAGAATAAAAAATAGGGCTGGGGGTGTAGCTCAGAGGTAGAATGCCCCTGAGTTCAATCCCTGGTACCACACCAAAAAAAAAAAAAATAATAAGCATATTGGCTTAAAGAAGGTCTAGTCCTTAGGATTCTGAGTTTATCCATAGAATTGAAATATGGCTGGTGCATTTATAATTACTTTTTGTGAAGTACAAGTAGGGTGTATTCCCGTTGCTAGAGTGGCATGTAATTTCTTCTACATAGAGTAGAAACTCTTACCCACCCCATCAAGATACATAGTATTAAAACTTCGGAAATCAATATTCACAGCCAAGTCTTAATCCAATATATTTTAAGAGGAACAGCAATAAAAATAGCCTGGGCTTTGTGACTCATTTTTTGCGTGTGCATCTCTTCCCCTTCAGGACATGATTGATGTCTGCAGGTGTGGTCATCTATCACTCCACTCTGCTTGTTCCCTTCAAAGGCTGAGTTTCTAGGCAGCACTGAATAGTTTATGCCGAGATTTTGTGATGGTCGAGGCTGTTCTCTATTACTTTCCCTGATATCAAGTCTTTCTCCCTGACGCATTTCTCTTGTGGGAAATGCTGCGTGACTTCCAAAATAGATCATAGTAGGAATGCTATGATTAAAACTATATTATTCATTGGAAAAGTTACTGTGTGTGCTAATTTTATTTTATTTTTTTTGTTTTGGAACTGGGGATTGAACCCAGAGGCATTCTACCTCTGAGCTACCCCCCCCATCCCATTTTATTTCTTATTTGGAAACAGGGTCTCACTAGGTTGCTGAGAGCCTTGCTAAGGTGACCAGGCTGGGTTCGAACCTGCGATCCTCCTGTCTCAGTTTCCCAAGTACTGGAATTATAAGCGTGCAATACCATACCCAGCTGTGTGTGGTGATTATGATAGATTAAAGATGGCAAAAAGTAATCTGGCATCCCTCCCACTAAAAGGCAAAGTTCACTTCCTATCTCCTTGCATTTCCAACTGCCTGAGTGTGTTTTGGCCAATAGGATGGACTGAAAATGGCATCATGAGTATTGTAAGATAGGTCAAAAGACACTCGCACACCAAAGAAAGCTGTCTTGTTAATCGTTTAATATAACAAGAAATGCATTTCATATTTTTATAAGAAAAATAAGTTTGTTTTAATCCAATAGTAAATTACACGACTGAAATAATTGTTCTCAAGTAAAATACACATGCACGTGTACACACACACACACACACACACACACACACACACATATATAATTTAGCTGGGTATGGTGGCGCACGCTTGTAATCCCAGTATTTGGGAGGCAGAGATCGGAGGATCGGGGTTCATGGCCAGCCTCAGCTACTTAGTGAGACCCTCTGCAACTTCATGAGACCCGGTTTCAAAATAAAGTATAAAAAATAGGGCCAGGGGTGTAGCTCAGAGGTAGAACGCCCCTGGGTTCAATCCCTGGTACGGCAAAAAAGAAAAATATATATATAATATAACTGAATTATCATATGGCATTTCTGTTATTCAGGTTACTATGAAACATGTCTTTGAAAGATGATAAAGGAACAAAATATTAACTGCTGTACTTGGGGGGAAGATATATTTACATGCCTATTCAGGGGAAAGTATTCATCACAAAACAAATCATCTAAGACTAGTCTTGGGTTTTTTTTTTTACAAGCTATATGCTTTACTTATATAAACTTCAATAATGTTAGAAATAAAATTTATTTTTCTAGAATCTATTTGGATTCAGGATAAAATCATCTTGCCAGAATTCCTTAAAGTATCATAATAAAAAAATGTCAGGCACTGTAGTGCTTGCCTATAATCCCAACATTTGGGAGTCTGAGATAGGATGATTGCAGGTTTGAGGTCAGCCTATAGTAATTTAGCAAGACCTTGTTTCAAAATAAAAAATAAAAAGGGATGTGTGTATAGCTCAGTGGTAGAGCACCACTGAGTTCAATCCCCTGTAGAAATTAGACCAGAAACTATGTGATTACCACAAGAAATCATAGGATCAATTCTCCAACATACAGTGACTGGTAGAGATTTTCTCAATACAACCCCTGAAGTTCAGGGAATGAAGTCAAGAATCAATAAATGGGATGATATCAAATTTAAAACACTTTATTTACTTTAATATACGTAATCTCAGAGATTCAGGGCATGTATTTAATTTTCTCTGATTTATTTATTTATTTATTTAATTTATGACACAGGGGATTGAACCCAGGGACATTCTACCTCTGAGCTACAGCCCCAGTCCTATTTTTTTTTTCTTTTTGCGGTACTGGGGATGGAACCCAGGGGCATTCTACCTCCGATCTACACCCCTAGCCCTATTTTTTTATTCTTTATTTTGAAACTGGGTCTTGCTAAGTTGGGGAGGGCCTCACTAAGTAGCTGAGGCTGGCTGAGAACCTGCGATCCTCCTGTCTCAGCCTCCCAAGTACTGGGTTTATAAGCCTGAGCCACCATGCCCAGCTCTTTCTCAGTTTTAAAAATGATGAAAATGATTCCAAGAAGATTCTATACTCTAGACAAAGACCTTCAGATATAAGAGGAGCTTTAAAACCTCTCACACCTGTCAAATAAAAGCAATGAAGCAAATTACCCATAATATGACCAATCTGTTAACAAAATGCCACACACTATGTAGATGTTGGGGTTAGTGGAATTAACAATCCAAGTTCTGGATTTACAGGGCACAAATTTTGAGGGCAAATGAGTCAATAAAGTATTCAACAAATAAAATGTAATATGAGTTACTAGGAAAATACGAATCCTGGAAAATAAAGTCTAGAAAGTATATAATGATGAGGGAAGGTTTACATTGTAAGCAGTTTCATTACAAGAATCTAACTATAATATCCAATTACAATCCACCAATGAATGTATAAAAAAAAAGAATCCTTACTTTAGAGGCTTGAACAAAGCACAGGAAGTCTCAGGGGTAGGCCTCAAAGGAGATTCTAGAACCCAAGGTACTTCTTGTATCTCAGCTTTCTGGTTCCAGGGGTGAGCAGATTTCATTTGCCATGTGTCCCCCCATGATGTGCTGCCTTGTTTAAGGCCCAAAGCAACAGGAGCCCTCAGTCATGGACTGGAACTTCCAAAATCCTGAGCCAAAACAAACCTCTTCTCTTTATGTTAATTGCTTTAGGTATTTCATCATAGTGAAGGAAAGCTAGTGCATCCATTCTGTGTCTCCATCACATTTTAAAGATCCATTCATCCACTGATGAGCTTCGGTTGTTTCTGTATCTTGGCTATTGTGCATGATGCTGAAATAAATAGGAGAGTGCAGGAATCTTGTTAATAATAATTGTATAATTCAAAACAGCTTAAAGGATGGATTTTAAATGTTCTCTCCACAAAGAAATTATAAATATTTGAGATAATGAATATGTTAATTACACTAATTTGATCACTTGCAATGTACACATGCATAAAACATCACATTGTACCTTATATATATAACCACTGTCAATTAAAAATGAAACCTTAAAAATGCATGTGCAGAATCTTCTTAGGAAAAATATAAAATATTGATGAAATAAATCAGAAAGAACCTGAATAAAAGGCAATTTATTTAAAAAAAATTTTGAATCACACAACCTTGCAGCTCTTCTGCTATATATCCTCTTACTTCAACTTGAATCAGGCCTTGTTGTTACTTGTCTCAGCCCCGTTGGTATCTGACTCTCATTTTAGTGCTTTACCAAGAACAATTGTTGAGGAAGACTTGAGCTTCCCAAGTTCTCAGCCTTTCATGTGCTGCCTAAGTGTCACCGAGTCCCACTACTTCTTCACTGATATCTTCTTTAATATTAGAGACCTGACCAGTTAAGCACTTAATTAATGCTGAAATCAGGAGATCTTATATTTTTATATCAATTATATTTTATTTTATTTTTAACATGCTTTTATTGGTGTATTCGAGTCTCACATCACAATGAGTATCTATTTGATGTTAACATACATGCACACAGCTCTTAGTGTTCCCCCCCCCGTCTCCCCCGCACCCATATGAAGTACCGAGAATGATGTTGATATATTCTCACATGTACACATTGTTCATGATAGTAATTCCACTGATTCACTTCTTTCTTGCCCTTCCCCTTCCCTTGTACCACTTCCCTTGCCCCACTGAGGGTTCTCCATTATGAACCGGAGTCCCTTGTGTGTTCCCACTACTCCATGGGAGATCTTATATTTATACCTTTGGACTAATCCTCAACCATATCTCACCTGTAGCTGCTATAAAGAATACAAGACTTAATAAAAATAACATTATGGGTATCTTCTGGTTTATTTTCTTGTTTTGTGAGTTGGGCATTAAAAGTTTATACTTTGTTCTTTTTTTCCTGTGTCCTCTTTCTGGTATTGCCAGAAGCAGTACTCCATTCCATAATTTGTTCAAACACTAATGTGTGAAATGCAGACACAAGCATGTCACCTCCAACATCTTAACTGACATTACACACTACTGCCCATGTCACAATCTGTGATCATTTGAATAATAGTAATGGCACCTGTGATGGTTAATCTGGATTGTCAACTTGATTATGAAACTCCTAAGATTATGTGACTGCTGATGTATTGGGGGGGGTCTAACCCTAAATGTGGGCAGAACTGTTCTAAAAGGCTGGAGATGTGGATGAAAAGAAGGAGGAAGTGGTGTGAAGGCAAGCATGGCTCTTTCTGAGTGAAGGGGTGTCTGTTTTTGCCTGGGAATTCAAACCTTTTGCTCTTAGAACTGGACTTTCACCAGCATTTCTCTGGAAAGTTTTCTGGCCTTTCCATTTTGGATTGGGACTCCATCATTGGCCACTCCTATTCAGATACTCCAGTCTTGGACTGCTCAACTAGCTGCTCGTTCTTTTGTGTCTGTGTGCAAGGGACCACTTGGGACTACACTGCTTTGGACTATAAACTGATTTGATAATTCCCCTCTACCTGCCCCCTTAATTTTAGTTTTTTTGTACTGGCGGTTGAACCAAGGGCATTCTACCATGGAGCTACACCCCCTAGCCCTTTTTATTTTTTGTTTTGAAATAGGGTCTTACTAGGTTGCTGAGAGTCTCATTAAGTTGCTAAGGCTGGTTTCAAACCTGTGATCCTCCTGTCTCAGCCTCCCAAGTACCGGGATTACAGGCATGCACCACCATGACTGGCTATAAATCCCTTTTATAATATACATATCTTGTGAGTCCTGTTACTCTAGAGAACCTTGACTCATGTGGCACCTCAAGTCATGAATGGCTAGTTTTCTAGCAGTTATCCAAACATTCATCAATTAGATGATTTGTATTTCAGATTTCTGTTTCCATGAGCCATTGTTAGAACCAACTACTATATCATTCAGGGTCCCAGAAGAAACATAGATGAGACAATAAGTGGAAATATCCAAAAAAAAGTTTAATGTAATTACTATTTTGTAATGTCGGGAACAGGGTTGAGAAGAGCAGTAAGAGATGATGAAGCATCCTAGGAGCAATGAAAAACAGGTCCAAGACCGTAGGTGACAAGGAGAGGAAGGACATGGAAAGATTTGTTTGTAGATGAGAATTGCGATGATCTTTAACAGAGAGACTCATCTATTACCCACTATGGATCAGAAAGCCTACACTGGATGGAATAAATACCTGACTCTGTTCTTCACAACCCTCTAATCTCCCGGTGCTGCCACCTACTGTCCTAAGTGAGTCAGAGCCTGAACACAAAGGAGCTCAAGTGATGTGGCCCTTAAGCAAAGAAACCTTGGAAGAGAATTTCAATGCCTGACTTTCCTAAACTGGACAGAAAGCCTTTCATTTCTCTGTTTAACATGTCAAGAAGTTAACTTCTCCCTCAGTGGGTGGGCGCTCTCATCTATTATTTGGTAATCATTGGTCTTTTGTTAGTTCTACTTTAATTTCCTCATATTCTTGAATTTCGTTTCTTAATTGTAAAGGGAGTAGTGATTTCTCTGCTTAGTTTTAATCCCTTTCCATGTTATATTGTTGTTTTGGGTGACATAAATGCCAACCAAAATATAATTACCAATATTTCAAATATCAGCATATTGAAAATGTTGGCATCAATAAGGTTAGTTTCCTGTCTTCCACTAATCACAGTACAGAGTCAAAATGAACAAAGGTTGCCAGTTAGAACAGACCTTATTTATGTTTTAATTTTCCTAGCTTAAGAACCTTGCAATACTGAAAGATACTATTGCTTAATAATAGTGTAAAAATTGCAAATTTTGTTTTATTTAGGCAGGAACAATTTAAGAATAACTTATTTTCAGCACATTGTTGACCTACCTTGTAAGAGATGGCAATTTATTCACAGCAGAATCCAGTTCTACGCTGAGGGGGAACAATTATCAGAATTTTATATCAGCCACATATGCAGAATTTGAAAGCTGTCAGCACAACTATGTACAAATTATCAGTAGGCTAAAATTAGCAAACTTGACAGAGATAAGCATAATAATAGAGCATAAAATCTCATTAAATGAAAAACAAAATTTAGGCTTTGGATCTTTGGAAAACAAGCCCATGGGCATATTCTCCATTTCAAGTTAATCTGTTTCAACCACTCTATTATTGGCTTAAGATGATCACCACTTGTATTTACATGCTTGGTTATTTATGAGATATAATTAGGTTCATTGTTGAGTATGTAAGGCAATTAATGTATCCTGTGGCTTATGCTATCTTCAAATTAAATTTTGCCCCTTGTAGGTTAGTTGCCTTTGAGCTTAGAGCCTTCAGTATAGAATGCTTGATATATGTTTTAACTTAATTTACTTACAATTGCAACCTCAGCTTAAGTGCTTACAGGTTCTATATTTCCAGTTTTTTCACAGGAAAGTAATGCAGGTTGACTGTACAAGGACGAAAAGGTGATGTGAAAGTTTGTAGAGTATACTTTATGATTTTGCTTTCAATCTATAAAAGCTAAAACCATCTCACTCTCTCTATAGATTTGTAAATCACTTGTAGGTCTTACCTTATCCAATCCAATCATTTCTCATTCTTACTGCCCACCATTTGAATCAAGGTAGAATGTGAAGATGGGTAATATAAAGAGCTCCACTTGGGGATTAAAGAAAGAAAAAATATGGGTTGTATTATTCATGCTTATGGAAGGAAACAGAGGGCATACTCAAAGTGATTGTTTAAGTAGAATTTATAGCAATTTACAAAGAAGTGGGCAGGTAGCAGAGGAACTACAAGCTGTGGTGCGATACTAAAGGCATCATAGAAGCAGGGAAGACAGAAATTATCTGAAAATGGAAACAGGTGTTTGTGGAGGGAGTATCTGAAAAGGGCTGTGGTTTTCTATAAAGTGATGACCAAGTTTCCATCAAACTTCTGTCAGGCAACCCTGCAAGGAAGGAGCTGGGGAAACAAAGTATGAAGGACTTAGAAATTCAAATACAAGTAAAAAGCCTGGGATTTGTCTGTTTTTACATGAGTTGGCTATTTATTTTGTACCTCAGGCACAAAATAAATAAATGTGGTGAGTGTTTATTTGGAGAGGTCAACCTAAGATTCCAAGATATAACTCAACTTCACCTTCAAGATTTACTGACTAGCTGGGTGTGGGCACACACATGAAATCCCAGTACTTGGGAGGTGGAGACAGGATTGCAGGTTTGAGTCCAGTCTCAGAATTTTGGCGAGGACCTCAGCAACTTAGTGAGAGGCTCTATTTCGAAAAAAAAAATAAATAGGTAGTGTAGCTTGGAGGTAGAATGCCTCTGGGTTCAATCCCTAGTACCACAAAAACACGAAAAAGAAAGAAAGAAAGAAAGAAAGAAAGAAAGAGAGAAAGAGAGAAAGAGAGAAAGAGAGAAAGAGAGAGAGAGAGAGAGAGAGAGAGGGAGAGAAAGAAAAATAAAATGATTTTCTGACTAAATGTAGCTATGATAAAAATTGAACATTTCCCATACAACTGCCTTACTCATAAAATACATTTATACCATTTAAAATAATGACAACAATAGATTATTCCTATAAAGTTATAAATAATAATCATATTAATGAATGTTTGTTCACAGGTGTAGAACCAATTTCTTGAGTTTCTCCTTTAGTCTCATGGACGCATGTTAGGGTCAACTTATTCTCTTGCTGTGAAAATTCTCTGGCTCTGAGTTTTTTTGTCTGTTTCAAACTGCAAGGTACCTAATTTGCCATACACATTCCATTTACTGTGACTTAGGTAAACAGTAATTATTATTGACATGGTTTTAATTTTCCATGGAATATTAAAAGCAAAATGTCAAGAAATTATGAAATTATCTCGTTAGGAACAATTTCAGATAAAACACAAACAGGGCAGTCTGCCCACTGCACATGCCAAGCGTATGAAAATCATTTTCAAATATTGTCATTGACTTGGTGCCATAAGCACCTCTGTGACTTACGATGCTGTGGAGAGGAGAAGCAATCGTTTACTAGATCTTATGGTCCAGAGAGCCTTCGCTATGAAAATACGATTTCACAATATGATTGTGGGAGCAAATATCAGAAACTTCTTCTATGAACATAACCTTTATGGGTCACTAAAACATTTCACCGTTCCTTGAAATGATAGCATGGTAATTGGCATGGATTATTCTTCTTGGTACTCTGCAGTGATTCGATTTTGAAAAAAGCTATCAATGTCAGAAGAAATACTTTCTCTTAAAGAAATGAACTACTTTTGGAAAGATTATATTTATTTTTAATTACTTTCATTGGTGCACTGTAGTCATACATTATAGTGAGATTTAAAGTGATACATAAATATGTGCCTACATTACATATTCTGTTTCCCTCTATATTCCATTCTGCTCTCCCTTTCTCACTCCCCATCCATGTTAGTGAGATTGGTAATGACACTTTCATGTATGGAAATATTTTATTTCTTATAAATATTTTCTACCACCACCACAAACCTGTTGCCACCATCATCATGAATACTACCACTAATGTGATATATTAGAATATCCTCTATAACTGTGATTATTATTTTAGGATAGGAAAGTAGGTCCCAGGTACATTTCAGAATCACACAATAAATGTAAACAAATAGTTTCTGGGCATTTTCAGGTAAAAATTGTAATCAAACTGAAGCTACCTAGTTCATCACAATGTTTCATTGAACCATTAAACATTTTTAACATAATATAGTCTACATTGCTGCTGTTCTCACTCAATTTTGAGGTCCATGCAGTGTTCAATTGGAACATGGGAGAAGGATCTAAGCGTTAGGCTTCTCTGGGAAAGAGAAGGGAAGAAAAAATGATTTTTGACTAATGAGAAAACTTAGATGCAATGGCAAACCAATTATATAAAGATGTCACTTGCTGTGTTCAGTTCATTATAACAAATTTGATGAATTTGTTTGTTACCTCAGGGTGCAAATATGAGTTCCTAAAACAAACATTGTACAACGAGATCAAGGATGAAATTTCTCATTGGAAAGGTTTTTACTAGTGTTGAGTTTGTAGAAACTTTTATATATACTCTAAATTTTTATAGGCTAATGAATAAATAAAACGTTTTAGTTAAGCTTAACTCTCTTAACAATAAAACAGGAACAAGCATTTAAAGACTTTAAAAAAAAATTCTTTATCCTCTCAGGCTGAATCCCAGGAGTGTTTTTGACTTCTGTGATCATTAGAATGAAACAATATTATACCATTTAATGACTTTTGTCTTTTAAAAACATCTAAGAGCTTTATTGTCTATCAATAAGATTAATGAACTTTCTTAAAGTCCTAAAATAAGAGCACTCAGAAGTGCTCGGGACAAGGGAAAGCTATAGTGTTGCTTTGGTAGGAGGGTAAATTCAAAGATGAGCTTTCTCTGACTTCTATGAGAAAACAAATATTTTATATGTTGCAAGAATTAGGGTGGGTGTGAGAAAGGAATATTAGGGAACTGGACTATGGTGTGGGCAGTGAGAAAGCTATCTCACCAAGGTTAGCTATAATGAACTATTATCAGACTTTTAAGAGGAAGCAAATCCAGAAAGCTGCATTCTTCAATTTCACAATTGTAAAGAAAAATGTATGGTTTAGGTCAAGACATATTTTTGGTCATAAAAAGACTGAAGAAATTCTTAACCCATTTCACTCATCCAAAATTTTGCAAAGTGTAGTTCCTAGTTGATTAACTGAGTAAGAAAATTCCCTCTCACAGATTTTCTTTAATTACCCTAGTAGTCTTCAGTTTCATCTAATGTTAACTTAGGACTACTCAGTGCTTTTCTTTATCATTTTTTATTTCCCAACTGTATACAAAAAGAGGATAAAACAGAAAGTTAGGAAAAAGTAGCTATTGTATTTCACTTCATTCTACTGTATAGGCATTAAGGCACTTAGCAAATCCAGGACTAGAGTAACAAAGATGAATTCATCTCAATCATTAGTTTACCAATTGTTACTTTATACTGCTTCTCTGACTGTCTCCCCTTGCTATTCATCATCTCAACATCAAATGTAACTGCTTCTCCAGGCTTTAGTGGCTCTGCTATATTCACTTGCCCTAACATTTTACATATGTCCTTCCAATTATTTTATAAAATTTATCTAAAAGTGGTCATTAAAATCCCTGAGGCCCTCCACAACTTAGTGACCCTGTTTCAAAATAAAAAACAATAATGCTGGGGACGTACCTCGGAGGTAGAAAGCCCCTGGGTTCAATACCCAGTACTGCAAAAAAAAAAAAAAAGAAACAATTTTATTGAACCAAATTGCCACCATAACATTCAAATTTTATAGTAGATTTATTAGTGCATTTTTGTATATTTGTATATGTATAGAGCTGCACAACTGTTACTGCTATCTAATTTTAGAACATTTTCAGAAACTTCACACTGTTTAGCAGTTCTTCTCTGTTCCCTTTTCTTCCCAGTTTCTGGCAATCTGTAATGTATGTTCTGTTTCTGTGAAATTACTTATTCTGAACATTTACTTTAAAGAGAGTCATATAATATACAGTCTTTTGTGCCTAACTTCTTTCACATATCATATTTTTAAGGTTTAGCAATTTTGTAGTACATATCAGCATTTCATTACTTTCTATTGCTGAATAATATTACATTGTATAGGTAGACCACACTTTAACCATCCATTCCTAAGTGGATGAACATTTCCTTCCTTCCTTCCTTCCTTCCTTCCTTCCTTCCTTCCTTCCTTCCCTTCCCTTCCCTTCCCTTCCCTTCCATTCCCTTTCCTTCCCTTTCCTTCCTTTCCTTTTTTTCTTTTTATGGTACTGGGGATTGAACCATTGAACCCAGGGCCATTCTACCTCTAAGCTACACCTATTTTATTTTTTGTTGTAAAACAGGGTATCACTAAGTTGCTGATGTTCTCTTTAGGTTTCTGAGGCTGGCCTTGAACCTGCAATCCTCCTGTATCAGCCTTCCAAGTGCTGGGATTACAGGTGTGCACCACCACACCTGGCTTGAATACTTTTTCATTTCATTTTTTGGCTATTATGAGTAATGTTGTTATGTACCCATAATTTGTAAATTTTTGCATGGATGTAGATTTTCATTTATCTTTAGCATATACCTAGGAGAATTATGTTTTTCATGATAAACTTTAACACTATTTGAAATACTCATACTGTTTTCCAAAGTAGCTGCGGATTATATTTTGACAAGCAATGTATTAAGATATTCATTTATCTACACCCTTGCCAACAACTGCTAGTATTATTGTCTTTTTAATATTAGCCATCCTGGTGGATAAAAAGTGGTATATCATTTAGGTTTTGATTGATGTTTCTCTGGTAATTATTGTTGTTAATCGTTTTCCAAGTATATGTTGGTCATTTTATATTCCACATCATGATGGTTTTACTCCTAAGATTTCTTTTAAGAGTTTCATAGTTTTAGTTTTTATATTTCAGTCTTTGATTCATTTTGAGGTAATTATTGTATATGGCCAAAAGTAGCATTAAATGCCATTGTTAAAATTTGATACCCTGACATATATCAAAATGTATAATTACAATGCACCAATAAATGAACATAAAAAACTGCATCTGAGCCGGGCGTGGTGGCGCATGCTTGTAATCCCAGTACTTTGGGAGGCGGAGACCGGAGGATCGGGTTTCGCGGCCAGCCTCAGCTCTCCCTCTGTCTGTCTGTCTGTCTGTCTGTCTGTCTCTCTCTCCTTAGTGAGGCCCTCTGCAACCTCATGAGACGCGGTTTCAAAATAAAGCATAAAAAATAGGGCCGGGGGCATAGCGCGGAGGTAGAATGCCTCTGCGTTCAATCCCCGGTAACGCAAAAAAAAAAACTGCATCTGAACCCACAAAAAATTTATATTTTAAATTAAATTCAAACATAAAAGCAACTGATATGCATGGAGAATATTTTTAGAAAGGTTGATCCATGATAATTAAGCATAAGATGCATAAAATTTACATTTTATATCTTATATCAGAAATTTATCCCAATATTACCAAAGCTTATAAAAATTCTTGACAGCGCCACTAAAATCATATCACCAGAAACATCCTTCTCAAAATTTAACATTAGGGAAAATTATTTATGATCCTGTATTTGCCAAGAGCAACTCATATTGTTTGGTAGTGTAGCTCAGAGGTAGAATACCTCTCGGTTCAATCCCCAGTACCACACAAAAAAATGACAAAACCTCCACAATGCTGAGAACTATTCTATTTTTATAAACTTAGATGTGAGGAAATTTACTGATGTATCCTCACTGTTTATGGCTCAGACAGAGATCTAGTCCCCAGTTCTAAGGTTTCTTACATTTTTAAATTCTGCATAGACAGGCATGCACTAAAGATATAGACAGGTTAGCCAGTTATGGTTGCAACCTTACAGAGTTCACAGTTCAGTAGGAAAGGCAGGAGAAAGGACTGAGAAGAACAGTGATGAAATTCTGTGAGAGAAGAAATTTCTTCAAGGTAAAGGCAGGAAGTAGCACCACTCAGGCTGGGATACAGTGAAGGAATCTCAGAAATAACCTGGGGGCTGCAACTGGAAAGATCAGCCAGTATCATTGGTGAGGGGAACTGTACTAGGAAAAGAATGCCATGATGCACAAGGGCATAAGTGTGTGAGAGGTCATCTGCAGTGATTTACAAGTAACAGCTGCACTAGCTAGGACTTAGATGTTAAAGGATAGGGTACCACTGCCTACTAAGCTAGTTGAATGGGGATGCACCCATCATCTGGCTATTTCTCCTTATCTACCTTGCCTGGAGACCTGGTTCCTAAACACATCCCCTGTTTCTGAGTAGTTCCCATGGCCCCTGGGACTTCATTTCTGCTTCAGAGAATTTCTGATTCTGGTTTTAGAGCTAACTTCAACCTACTGAGGATGTCAAGCCTCAAACATTAGTTTTTAGTTACCCACTTTAGCAAAGTCAACTACTATGCTGAGCATGAGAAGGAGGGAAGAGGGAGGGAATGGGGGTGGGAATTGGGGGAGGGCTAATTGACCGATGTGTGCATGTATACATCTACCACCCTGAAACCAATCAAGATGTATGATTACAATGCACCAATAAAAACAAGAAGGAAAAAAAAAAAAACACAAGGCCGGGCGTGGTGGCGCATGCTTGTAATCCCAGTACTTTGGGAGGCGGAGACCGGAGGATCCGGGTTCGTGGCCAGCCTCAGCTCTCTCGCTCTCTCTCTCTCTCTCCCTGTCTCTCTCTCTCTCTCTCTCTCCTTAGTGAGGCCCTCCGCAACTTTGTGAGACCCGGTTTCAAAATAAAGTATAAAAATAGGGCCGGGGGCGTAGCGCGGAGGTAGAAAGCCCCTGCGTTCAATCCCCAGTACCGCAAAAAAAAAAAAAAA
>PVJS01021081.1:0-31874 GCA_004027185.1 Glis glis
TGTGTGTATGGTACTGGGGATTGAGCTCCGGGAGCATTCTACCTCCAAGCTACACCCCCAACCCTATTTTTTATTCTTTATTTTGAAACTGGGTCTCACTAAGTTGCAGAGGGCCTCACAATTTGTTGAGGCTGGCCACGAACCCGGATCTTCCTGCCTCAGCCTCCCAAGTACTGGGATTACAGGCGTGTGCCCACCACACCCCGCTTGAAATCATACTTCTATCTTGTGATTTGTATATGCATGGATAGTTTGTAATCACCATAAAATAAGAACTTTGTTTACTTTGTTCACTAATGTCCCTCCAGCACACCTAATAAGTGTTTAATGTTAGCTGAATAATAGAATGAGAGATTTGAAAAATGTAATTTTACCAATAACCACAGTCAGGGGTTCCACTAATTGATGCCTGCTATGTTCCAGACTTTGTACTAGTTGCTGCTATAAATTCTTTCTACTCCTCATAAGCATAAATGCCAAGCAGAAGACTCGGGGTACTTAACTGACGTGTACAAAATCACACAGTCAAGACTGGGAGAAAATAATGAAGATTAAACTGAAATGAAGCACATAATTAAATCTAAGAATGTGAAACCATAAAACTTCTAGAAGAAAGTTTTTATGACAATTAGATGGCAAAGGCTTTCTAGATATGAAACAAAAAGCACAAACCAAGCCAGGCGTGGTGGTGCACGCTTGTAATCCCAGGACTTGGGAAGCTGAGACAGGAGGACCACAGGTTCAAGGACAGCCTCAGCAAGTAGTGAGACTCCCATCAACCTAGCAAGACCCTGTTTCAAAAACAAAAATACAGCTGAGGGTGTAGCTCGGAGACAGAATGCTCCTGGGTTCAATTCCGTCTCTCTTTCTCTCTCTCTCTCTCTCTCTCTCTCTCTCTCACACACACACACACACACAACATCCTGCAAATTATAAAAATTCTCTAGAAAGATCTGTCAATTTTTACAAAAGATCTTTAAAACAAAGAATTCTAAGGTTGGGTAATTACACTGCCCCCCTTTTTTTATTTTTGGTGGTATTGAAGATTAAACCCAGGGGCATTTTACCTCTGAGCTACACCTCCAGCCCTATTTTATTTTTTCATTTTGAAACAGGGTCTCACTAAGTTGCTGAAGGCCTTGCTAACTTGTTGAGGCTAGCCTCAAACCTGCAATCCTCCCAAGTACTGGGATTATAGGCATGCACCATCATGCCTGGTCCTACACTGCTTTTTAACATTTAGTGATCTATGCTATTAATTTAATTTACTGTGATGCTACAAATTTGTTTACTCTCAAATCCAAACTCTTGGGACAATTTAAAGACCAAACAAGTAATATAGACCTAAGATACTAGCCATAATATTATACAGTCTCTGATAATTTTTAAAGAAATATACACATCATTCAAGTCCATATAAAAAATAAGGTAAGCCAGGCATGGATGCCTATAATTCCAGTACTTGGGAGGCTGAGACAAGAGGATTAGCAGGTTGGAGACCAGCCTCAGCAACTTAGCAAGATCCTCAGCAACTTAGTGAGATCCTGTTTCAAAATAAAAAATAAAAAGGGCTAGGGGTGTAGCTCAGAGATAGAATGCCCCTGGGTTCAATTCCCAGTACCAAGAGAGAGAAAAAAAAGACACTTTAGGGGTGAATGCTACCATCTTAAAAAAGAATAACTTTCTCCCTAGTAGACCAGATAACAACTACTGTGCATTATAGTGACTATGATTAATAACAGTATCATATACTTGAAAATTGCTAGCCAGGCATGGTGGAGTACACTTGTAATCCTAGGACTTGGGAGGCTGAGCATGAGGACTGTGGGTTCCAGGACAGCCTCAGCAACCTAGTGAGACCCTGTTTCTAAATAAGAAATAAAATCGGTCTGGGGGTGTAGCTCAGAGGTAGAATGCCTCTGTACCACAAAATTGGTACTGGTAGAATTCCCAGTACCACATACACACACACACACACACACACACACAAAGAAAATTGCTAAGAGAATAGATTTTAAGCTGGGTGTGGTGGCGCACACTTGTAATCCCAGTACTTGGGAGGCTGAGACCGGAGGATCTCAGGTTTGCGGCCAGCCTCAGCTACTTAGTGAGGCCCTCCACAACTTTAGTGAGACCCTGTTTCAAAATAAAGAATAAAAAATAGGGCTGGGGGTGGAGCACAGAGGTGGAATGCCCCTGGGTTCAATCCCCAGTACCGCAAAAAAAAAAGATTTTAAGTTTTTCCCCCCAAAAAAGATATGTGAGGTAATATACATGTTCATTAGTTTTATTTAGGTATTCTACAATGTATACTTATATTAAAACATCATATTTTCCATCATTAAATATGTATAATTTTTATCACTTAAAAATATTAAATTACCTTTAATGGATCGAGTTCGTTCTCATAGGATTTGACAATTTCCTTTGAAGATGTTAACTGGGCTTCCTTATTAGTAATCTGGTCACGAATCTCACAAGCTTTTTCTTTATTTTGCTTCAGATATTTCAGTTCTGTTTGACATTCTTTGATTTTCTGACCTTGTGTCTGGCGTACCTGACGAAGTGTATCTAAGGCTTTAATGTACCTTTGAAGATAAGAAATAAAAACTGTATTTCTGGCTAGGTAATTTAAGGTATATTCATGCAATGGAATATTATGCGGTCATTAAGATTACATTTATAAAGAGTTCTTAGTAACTCGGAAAATGCCTGACATAATGGTAAGTGAGAAAGTTATACTTATCCAGTAAATCAGGTAAATAAAAACACGGACAGGAGGAGCACTGAAAGGAAATGTGCCTAATGGTTGCCACGGGGTAAGAGGCAATAAGCCATGACCTTTTTGCTTTTAAAATATTTTCTTTTTGCCGGGCGTGGTGGCGCACGCTTGTAATCCCAGTACTTTGGGAGGCGGAGACCGGGGGATCCGGGTTCGTGGCCAGCCTTAGCTCGCTCTCTCTCTCTCTCTACTTAGTGAAGCCCTCCGCAACTTCTTGAGACCTGGTTTCAAAATAAAGTATAAAAAATAGGGCCGGGGGTGTAGTGCGGAGGTAGAACGCCCCTGCGTTCAATCCCCGGTACCGCAAAAAAAAAAAAAAAAATTTTCTTTTAAAAAAGAAGCATCCAGCCAGGCGTGGTGGTGCACGCTTATAATCCCAGTACTTGGGAGGCTGAAACAGGAGGATCACAGGTTCGAGGACAGCCTCAGCAAATAGTGAGACTTTCATCAACCTAGTAAGACCCTGTTTCAAAACAAAAATAAAATAGCACTGGGGATGTAGCTCAGAGGTAGAATGCCCTTGGGTTCACTCTCTAGTGCCACAATGAAATAAAATAAAATAAAATGAAATAAAAAATAAAAAAGAAGCATTCAGCCAGGCACAGTGGCACATGCCTGTAATCCCAGTACTTGAGAGGCTGAAACAGGAGGATTGCAGTTTTGAGGACAGCCTCAACAACTTAGCGATAGTGCCCTGTTTCAAAATAAAATAGATCTGGGGTGTGGCTCAGAGGTAGAAGGCCCCTGGGTTTAATCCCCAGTACCCCCCCCAACACACACACACACAAAAAAAAAAAAAAAAAAAAAAAAAAAGCATGTGAGCTGGGCAAAGCGGTATGTACCTAGAGTCCCAGCTGCTCAGGAAGCTGAGACCAGAGGATCACTAGAGTCCAGTAGTCTGAGGCCAGCCTGGGGAAAAAAGCCAGGCCTTATCTCAAAAAACAAAACAAAACAAACAGAAAAGCCACACACACAGCTTGGGCTGGGAGTATAGCTCAGTGGGAGTGTGTGTGATCAGCATGCATGAGGCCCTAGATTCGATCCCCAGTACCACAGACAAAAACAAACATGGCTCCATAACTTAACAGGCTACAGAGAAACTTAGGAGTTACAAACCTTGTTGCTGAAAAAATCTCATCAAACTTTTGCTTCAGAGCCTTTCCTTCACTTAAAGGCCAATTGGAGTCTTCTTGGTGACAGAAAATGACATTATTTAGCACAGATTTGGAAACTCCAAGAGAACTTATCATTTCTCGGTCAATTTCTGCACACTTAGAGCTGAGACTGACCTTTTCGCCATGTCTATAGGAAATGCAAATCAAGAATATAAATAAAATAACCTTTGGTTGTACTTATTCTATGCTTAATCCATCCTTCATACTGTACTACCGATCCCATTACAATGCCTTCCTCATGGTAAAACGTGTACCTCTGGACCAAGGAAGCAATTCACTGAGAAGGTTGGGTAGAACAGGCAGTAGAGGAAAGAATGCCAGGATTTTTTTTTTTTTGAGGTGCTGGGGATTGAACCCAGAGGCATTCTACCTCTGAGCTACACCCCCAGCCCTATTTTATTTTTTATTTGGAAACAGGGTCTCGCTAAGTTGATGTGAGCCTCACTAAGTAGATGAGGCTGGCTTCGAACCTGTGATTCTCCTGTCTCAGCCTCCCAAGTACTGGGATTATAGGCGTACACCACCACGCCTGGCTCCAGAATTTTTTTATTTACATATTTGGACTTTTAAATATAACGATTTAAAATAGTTATACATAATGCACAGAGGAAAATAAACTATCTTCCATCCCAGAATTCAAAACTAAGAGAATTAAATGAATAAAACAAAACACAATAATAGCAGACAGGCAAAAGTGTTTTAAGCAAAACGTCTGAGAACGTGTGGTTCAGAAAATGGTTCAGAGCTGGGTGTGGTGTCGTACGCTCGTAATCCCAGTACTTGGAAGGGTGAGACAGGAGGATCGCAGGTTTGCGGCCAGCCTCAGCTACTTCGTGAGGCCCTCCGCAACTTAGTGAGACCCTGTTTCAAAATAAAGAATAAAAAATAGGCTAGGGGTGTAGCTCAAAGGTAGAATGCCCCTGGGTTCAATCCCCAGTACTGCAAAAAAAAAAAAAAAAAAAGAAAATGGTTCAGTTCTGGACAGATCAGGCAGGCAGAGGCAGTGTCTGTCTTCACAGTTTTGTATACATTCAAATTTGCCTTCTGAAAATACTGAGTTGAGTGTAAAGCTGGGCTTGATGGTGCACACCTGTAATCCCAGTACTTGGGAGGCTGAGACTGGAGGATCCGGGTTTGCGGCCAGCCTCAGCTACTTAGTGAGCCCCTCTGCAACTTAGTGAGACCCTGTTTCAAAATAAAGAATAAAAATGGGGTTGGGGGTGTAGCTTAGAGGTAGAAGCCCCTGGGTTCAATCCCCTGTACTGCAAAATAAAATAAATAAATAAAAATAAAAATAAAAAACAAAATGAAGAATAAAAATAGAACTGGGGGTGTAGCTCGGAGGTAGAATGGCCCTGGGTTCCATCTCCAGTACCGCCAAAAGAAAATACTGAGTGTACCAAGGATGCTCGGTAGCAGACTAGAATGGACACACACAGGCCAGCAGGTTAGCACACTAGACACAGGAAGATGACCAGACGCTTGGATCAGAACAGTTGCTGCTGAGACGGAAACCCAGCCATGGGACTTGGTAGCGGACTGGCTATAGAGGGCAAGGAAAGCATCAGGACTTAGGTTCTTGACTGTCACTGGATGGACAGCAGCGTCATTCTCATTCTCTGAGATGACAAGTACCGTGAGATGTCCGCATTACAGGAAGCGTTTTAAGGAGAAATCAAAGAGAGCGCATCGTGTGCTTGATTTTGGGCGCGTTGAACCTGAGGTATCTTTGAAATAACTGACAGAAGATGAGAGAGGCAGCTGGATGGACAGGTCTGAAAGCAAAGGTCTGATGTGGAGAAACACATTGTGTGCACGTTCTGCAAACACAGAGTGATGTGAGCAATGGATAGGAATGAGATTTCCTAGGAAGAGGATATGGAGCAAAAACAGAAGATATAGGACTGAGCCTGTGGGATTCCAACCTTCATTGGCTGGGTGAATTAAGTAGGATGTGCCTGTGATGGAGAGAAAAAGGGAACAGTATTGTATCATAGAGGTCTAGAAAAAGAAATCTGCAGGTAAGAACCGATCAATACTTCCCATTTAGCCATGTGTGGGGGCAGTACTTGGGAGGCTGAGATAGGATCGCAGGTTCGAGGACAGCCTCAGCAACTTAGGTTGGACTAGTGAGGCTCTCAGCAACTTAGACCCTGTTTCTAAAATAAAAATAAAATAGGGCTGGGGATGTAGCTCAGAGGTAGAATGCCCCTGGGTTCAATCCCCAGTACCAGTAATAATAATAATAATTATTATTATTATTATAATAATGATAAGAAGAACAGGAGGAGGAGGAGGAGGAGGAGGAGAAAAGTGATTCAATATGAGAAGTACTCTGCTCACTATTATTGGCTTTGAAGACAGAATAGCGCCATAAGCCAAGAAATGTGGGTGGCCTCTAAAAGATGCAAAAAACAAGCAAACAGAATCTCTGCTACAGGCTCCAGAGAGAGACGCAGCCTGCTAATACCTTCCTATTAGCCTGGTGAGATCCAATTCAGACCTGTACACCACGGAACTATAAAATAACAAGTCTGTGTTCTTCTAAGCCACCAAGTTTGTGGTTTGTAATGTCAGTCATAGAGAAGCAACACATGAGCTCTTACTACATCACCAATACATGAGCTTCTATGTCTAAGCCACATATGCACACACACATATATACACACATACACGGATAATGAACCCATCTTACAAATGAAGAAGACAGAGGCTGACTCTTAGGTCCACTTTGGCTAGCAGCAGCACTATTCAGATCAAGAAGAGGTTAGTAGTGAGCTTACTTGGAGCTGCTTCAGTAGAGGAATGGGGCTGGAGAAGGAGTAAGGAAGAAACGAAGAAATGGAGACAGTATCAACTACTGTCTCAAGAAAACTGACTGTAAAGGGGAAGAGGAAAACAGGCAGCAACTGGAGTGGAAAGAAGTCCAAAGGTGTAAGAGACTTGAGTGTATTTAAAAGCCACTGAGCCGGGCGTGGTGGCGCACGCTTGTAATCCCAGTACTTTGGGAGGCGGAGACAGGAGGATCCGGGTTCGTGGCCAGCCTCAGCTCGCTCTCTCTCTCTCTCCTCTTAGTGAGGCCCTCCGCAACTTCATGAGACCCGGTTTCAAAATAAAGGATAAAAAATAGGGCTGGGGGCGTAGCGCCGAAGTAGAACACCCCTGCATTCAATCCCCGGTACCACACAAAAAAAATAAAATAAAATAAAAAAAAATTAAAAAGCCACTGAGAAGAACCTGCTGGAGAAGTGAGCAGCTAGGACAGTGCCTCTAGCCAGGAGCTAAACGTTACTGGCTACAGCAATTTAGGAGGCCCTCAGCAACTTAGACCCTGTTTCAAAATAAAAAATAAAATAGGAGCCGGGCATGGTGGCGCACGCTTGTAATCCCAGTACTTGAGAGGCTGAGACAGGAGGATCGCAGGTTCATGGCCAGCCTCAGCTACTGAGTGAGGCCCTCTGCAACTTAGTGAGACCCTGTTTCAAAATAAGAAACAAAACCGGGCTGGGGGTGTAGCTCAGAGGTAGAATGCCCTGGGTTCAATCCCCAGTACCGCAAAAAAATAAAATAAAATAAAAAATAAAATAGGGCTGCGGGTGTAGGTCAGAGACAGAATGCCCCTGGGTTCAATCTCCAGTACCCCCCCACACAGAGTCTATTGAAAAAAAAATAAAATTCTTCCCTAAAATAGGAGAAAAAAAGAAACACAGCTTTAGAAACTGAAAAGACTGAAAATAAACACACATTCACATATAACATCCACACCTACTTTGTTCTAGTAATGACTCCTTCCAGGGTTTTAAATTCTGTCTTTCTGCTCTTCTGAGAACACACCATAGATCTCTGCACAGCTACAAGTTCTCCATTGACATCACGAAACTGCAAGCGAATCTGGGCTCTCACATCTGTTTCGTGAGCAACCTTGAAAGGTAAATAAAGTGAGGCTACCTTAATAAACACCGGGAAAAAAAAGCATAAACAATCTTGCTTATCCAAAATGAGGAGCCGAGCATGGTAGCGCACACCTATAATCCCAGTATTTGGGAGGCTGAGACAGGAGGATCGCCGGTTTGAGGCCCACCTCAGCAACTTAGCAAGACTGTCAGCAACTTAGTGAGAACCAGTTTCAAAATAAAAAATAAAATAGGGCTTGGGGTGTAGCTCAGAGGCAGAACGCCCCTGGATTCAATCCCCAATACCCCCCCAGGAGGTTAAAAAAAAAGAGGGAATTAAAAAGAGGGAAAACTTAGATGAGTGACATTTTTATATGCTATTCAAAATATGGGAGGAAAAGAAAACTGTTGGCTGGGCGTGGTGGCACACGCTTGTAATCCCAGTTCTTGGGAGGCTGAGACCAGAGGATCGGGGTTCGTGGCCAGCCTCAGCTCCTTAGTGAGGCCCTCCAGAACTTAGTGAGACCCTGTTTCAAAATAAAGAATAAAAAATATGGTTGGGGGTATAGCCTGGAGGTAGAATGCCCCTGGGTTCACTCCCCGGTCCTGCCAAAAAAAAAAAGAAAACTGTTTAATTGATTTACTAAAATTATATAATATTGGGAGGGGGGCTGGGGATTGAATCCAGGGGCATTATACCTCTAAGCCACACCTGCAGCCCTATTTCATTTTTTATTTTTGAATCAGGGTCTCACTAAGTTGCTGAGGCTGTCCTTAAACCTGCGATCCTTCTGTTCAGCCTCCTCAGTACTGGGATCACAGGCGTGGGACACCACGCCGGGCAATATAGTGTTATTTACCTTCTTTACGCAACATCGTTAGGAGACTAGGTATGTGGACTTTTCAAATAAATGAATTTTCTTTTTAAGTACCAAAAATGTTTTTAATTTTAAAAAATCCATAAACTGACAAAAGTAGAAATACAGCACATGTAACTTCCCCTCCCAAATCACATGAAAGTAAGTTGCTGACCTGATGCCCCATCTCCAATATTTCCTTCAAAAACAAGGACTTTCAACTCTAAGAATCAGGAAATTGATACTGGTATATATTACCATATGGTTCAGAGGGCCATTCAAGTTTTACCGATTGTGCCAGCGCGCCCTTACCACAAAGGATCCAGTTCAGAATTACACACTGCATTTGGTAGCCATGTCTCTTTAGTTTTTTTTCAGTCTAAAATAGTTGCTCAGATTTTCCTTGACTTTTATAACTGATAATATTGAGTACTGCAAACCATTATTTTATAGACTGTCTTCAAAATTTGGGTCTGTCTGGTACTTCCTCATGGGTGGAATTGTGTTATGCATCATTGGCAGGAATACTATACAAGTGATGATGAACTCCTTCCACTGGCTCTCCTCAGCTACAACATGGTTTCAATTCATCTCATTACTGGGAATGTTAACTTCAATCTCTTGTTTCATAAAAAGGCCAAATGCTACATCCTTTTACATACACTATTAGTATACATATAATTCAAACAAAGATTCATATACAAATATGTTTATCACGATACAGTTTAATGAAAAAACTGAAAGCAATGTAAAGGTAAAAAGAATATGCAACTATTAGCTGGGCATAGTGGCACATTCCTGTGATCCCAGTACTTGGGTGGCTGAGACAGAAGGATCACAGGTTAGAGGCCAGCCTCAGCAATTTAGTGAGACCTTCAGCAACTTCGCAAGACCCTGTTTCAAAAAAAAAAAATTTTTTTTCAAAGGACTGGGGGCATAGCTCAGAGGTAGAACGCCCCTGGGTTCAACCCCCAGTAAAAAAAAGAAAAGCTAATAAAACAAAAATTGAAAAGTAACCATGTAATAAACACAGAGATTAAGAAATTATCAGCGTTTCAATGACACAGGACTTTATGATAGTGTTTAATGGGAGGGGGGAATCCTGAATACAAAATTAGGGTATGACCTGAGCTATGTAAAACAGTATATAAAGGAGAAAAATGAGCCAGGTGTGGTGACACACTCCTGCAATCCCAGTACTTGGGAGGCTGAGATGAGAGGATCACTGGCTCAAAGCCAGTATAAGCAACTTAGCAAGGTCCTCAACAACTTTGTGAAACCCCATTTCAAAAGAAAATAGGGCTGGAGGCGTAGCTCAGAGGTAGAACACCTCTGGGTTCAATCCCGAGTACAACAAAAAAGAAGAAAAATACGTGAAAATATATATATTTTGGCACTAGGGATTGAACCCAAGGGCATTCTACCTCTGAGCTACACCCCCAGCCCTATTTCTTTAAAATTTTGAAACAGGGTCTCACTAGGTTAATGAGTCTCACTACTCTCTGAGGCTATCCTCAAACCTGAGATCCTCCTGTCTCAGCCTCCCAAGTACTGGGATTTAAGCATGTGCCACCATGCCCGGCTTGAAAATAGTAACTATGGTTATCACTGGGTGCTAAGGTTATGTGTAGGTGACTTTCCTCTCTTTATACTTTTCCATTGCCAATTTTTCTAAAATAAGCTATTGTCATTTTATAATTACACAAATTTTATTTTTAAAATCAAAATCTTTGCTAGTGCCATTACCTTGGGATCATGAACAAATGTATTTCCTTTGGTTCCAGGAGGGAAATCTCCAGTACAAACATATTTTAGACATTCAATGATGGTCTAAGGAAATAGAAAATGATACTATTTAATTATAAGAACTGCAGAAGCTTATAAATATTAATCCATTATAAAAATATTTCTCATGAAGACTATGAGATATAATTTTATGCTGTAATAAAGATATGATTAAGAGTTTAAAGGAAGGGCCGGGCATGGTGGCGCATGCTTGTAATCCCAGTACTTGGAAGGCAGAGACCGAAGGATCCAGGTTCGTGGCCAGCCTCAGCTACTTACTGAAGCCTCCGCAACTTCGTGAGACCCGGTTTCAATATAAAGTCTAAAAAATAGGGCCTGGGGTGTAGCTCGGAGGTAAAACGCCCCTGGGTTCGATCCCCGGTACCGCAAAAAAAAAAAAAAAGTTTAAAGGATAACTGTTATATATTCATAGTAAAGCTATATAATTTAAAAGGTATCCAAGCTGGGGGTGGTGAGGCACACCTGTAATCCCAGTACTTGGAAGGCTGAGACCGGAGGAGCGCAGGTTCACGGACAGCCTCAGCAACCCCGTTTCCAAATAAAAAATAAAATAGGGCTGGGGGTGTAGCTCAGAGGTAGAATGCCCCTGACTTCAATCCCCAGCGCACACACACACACACACAAACCCGTATCCGTTTAATTATGCTTATCAGCGGGCATCTTTAGCACCTCTGTCGTGCATTTATATTCTGTAACTTGTTACGGGAATTCCTGGATGGAACCGGTACTGGGCAGTGACTGCAGGGTTAAACGTCAGCGCGGACCGTGGGTTCTTGCAGGACGGGCGCCGGGGGGAACGGGCGCGGGTCGGTGCTCTTGGGGTGCTCAGCGCCCCCGGTCCACGGGTAGCGGGTCCCGGAGGCCGCCCAGGCCACGCCGAGCCCCTCGTCCCAGCTCCTCCTCGGGCCCTCCGCCGCGGCGGCCGGGCGCGGGAGGCGGCTGCTCGGGACTTACCGTCTTCCCCGCCCCATTGGGTCCAACCAGGATTGTGAGGGGGCTGAGGAAGGTGATAATCTGCTTATCTTTGTCCTCTATGCCAAAACTCCGCACGCCCAGAATGCTCATCTTTTCGATCCGGGACATGTTTGCCAATGTTTATCTCAACACGGGGGCCTGGAGGTGGCCGGAGAGCGATGGCGGCCAGGGCCCGAGCCCTGCCTCCCCACGCGTCCTTCCCGCTGCGGGGACGGCGGAGGCGGGGACCAGCCCGGGGCTGCCCGCGGGGACTCAAAGCTCCGGCCGTGCGACCCCGAGAACGCGCCGCCGCGCAGCTTCCCGCCACCGCCGCCCGCGGGTCACGTGGGCCGCGCGAGGCCACGCCCACACGACGTCGACGCCGACGCCCGGGGCACGCCGGGAAGCCGGAGGCCGAGATGCGCGCGCAGCACGGGCTGCCGGGGGCGGGGCCTGGGAGACTTTGCTGGAGGATGGTGTCTCTGAGGGCCCCGGGGCTGCAGCAAGAAGCCGGCGACGGGATAGAGCACACCGGGTTTCCCAAAGCTTGATCCCTGCTCGGCATGGGGGCGCACGCCTGGAATCCCAGTTCTTGGGAGGCTGAGACAGGAGGAACGTAGGTTCGAGACCAGCCTCAGCAATGTAGCGAGACTCTCAGCAACCTAGGGAGACCCTGTTTCAAAACAAAATCTAAAGAGGGCTGGAGGTGTAGCTGGGGGGGGGGTAGAATGCCCCAGGGTTCAGCCTTTAGTGCCAAAAAATTTTTAAAAACCTTGATCCTGGGACTCCTGGAGTGAGATGGGGTCAGAGGCCCATTAAGGAGGTCCAGTAATGTCAAAACTATTTTCCTAAGAATACTAAGATTTGATTTCTTTTTTCACCCTCATTCCTAATGACCAGTGGTTGTCGGTGATCACATGAGTGTGATGACGCCATTACAATGGAATGTTGTGCTTGTGTTTTTGTCTGTGTGCGTGTGTGGAATTGAACTCTGGGGCATTCTACCTGCAAGTTACACCCCCAGACCTATTTTTTTTTTTTTTTTGCGGTACTGGGGATTGAACCCAGGGTAATTCTACCGCTGAGCTATACCCCCAGCCCTTATTTTTATTCTTTATTTTGAAACAGGGTCTCACTAAATTGCGGAGGGCCTCACTAAGTATCTGAGGCTGGCCTCGAACCTGCAATCCTCCTGTCTCAGCCTCCCAAGTACTGGGATTACAAGCGTGTGCCACGATGCTCGGCTCTATTTTTTTAATTTTGAAACAGGTTCTGACTAGGTTGCTGAGAGTCTCGCTGAATTGCTGCTGAGTCTGATGAATTTGTGATCCTCCTGTCTCAGCTTTCCAAGTACTGGGATTACAGGCGTGCGCCACCATGCTTGGCTTGTATTCTTGTGCTATAAAAAATGTTTTTCAAAAAAAAAATTTTTTTTGCGGTACTGGGGATTAAACCAGGGGCATTCTACCTCTGAGCTATACCCCCAGCCCTATTTTTTATTCTTTATTTTTGGAATAGGGTCTCACTAAGTTATGGAGGGCCTCACTAAGTAGTTTAGGCTGGCTATGAACCCGGATCCTCTGGTCTCAGCCTACCAAGTACTGGGATTACAAGCACGCACGACCACGCCCAGCAAAAAAATCTCAGTTTTAATTTCTAATTGCAAATATTTCCAGTTAGACATACAGAAATGATTTTTGAGGTCGGCAGTTTTTAAGAGTGTAAAGGGGCTTATAACACTAAAAGTTTGGGGACTGCTGGTGTAGACCTAAACCAGATGGTGTTATAAAACTCTTAAATGTTCTGCAAATAGGAAGAATGTAAAGGAAATCCACTCCCATCAACACCGCCACAGAACAGGGATAAATACCTTTAAAATAAGGGAAAGAGAAATTACCTTTCAAAAGTAAGAATATAGCTGGGCGTGGTGGCGCATGCTTGTAATCCCAGTACTTTGGGAGGCGGAGACCAGAGGATCCAGGTTCGCGGCCAGCCTCAGCTCTCTCTCTCTCTCTCTCTCTCTCTCTCTCTCTCCTTAGTGAGGCCCTCCACAACTTCATGAGACCCGGTTTCAAAATAAAGTATAAAAAATAGGGCCGGGGGTGTGGCGCAGAGGTAGAACGCCCCTGGGTTCAATCCCCGGCACCGCAAAAAAAAAAAAAAAGTAAGAATATTGCTTTCTTGGAAACGTACTTAATGGAGGAATATTACAAACAAGGACCTGTAGGTAAATTTAGCAACATCACAAAAACAAGACATTAAAATCGAAACAGAAACTTTGGATTATTGTTGTGGTATAATTTACCTCCATCTGAGATGGACAAATACAGGAAATGCTCTCCAATCACACAATCTGAAGAAACTAATTCACAGAATGTAAACTAAAAAAAATGTTCACGGATTTAGGGGTGCAAGTGGGAAAGGCCAGCTAGAAGTATTTCTTGCCCTACTAGGTAAGAAAACATGAACACGTCTGTTATTACAACAGATACTTAAAATTACCGATGGGACAAAACATCGACATTATATGCTCATGCCCTGTTTAACAAACCAAGTGTAATAAAATGATGGGAAAAGATTAAAGACCCTTTCCCCCCAATCTTTAAAACTGTGGTAAAATACATATAACGAAATCTAACATCTTGACCATTTTTAAGCTTACAGTTCAGTGGCACGAAATACATTCTCATCATTGTGCAACCAGCGCCACCTTCCACCTGTAGAAATCTTTTCATTTTGCAAAACAAACTCTATATCCATTAATCAATAACTCTCCATTTTCGGCTCCTCCCCAAGACCCCTTCTGGAAACCACCATTCTACTGTCTGTCTCTGTGATCTTGACTACTGTATCTTATAGAAGTAAAATAACACAATATGTCTCTTTTTGTGATTGGCTTATTTCACTGAGCATAAAGACCTCAAAAGTTTATCCATAGTACAACAGTTCTCAGAACTTCAGTCTTTTCCAAGGCTGAGTAAGGTCCTACTGTGTATGTATGACACGTTTTGTTTATCCACTCTCCTGTCTATGGACTTCGGGTTGCTTCCATGTTTCTGATACTGTGAATAGTGCTGCTGTGAACATGGACATACAAACATCTCTCCTCTGAGACCCTGCTTTCTTTTCTTTTCTTTTTCTTTGTTTGTTTGTTTTGTGGTGCTGGGGATGGAGCCCAGGGGCATTCTCCTAGCTACACCCCCAGCTGTATTTTATTTTTATTTCAAAACAGTCTCACTAGGTTGATAAGTCTCACTACTTGCTGAGGCTGTCCTTGAACTTGTGATCCTCCTTGTCTCAGCCTGCCAAGTACTGTGATTACAGGCATGCACCACCATGTCGGGCATCATTTCTTTTGAGTATATACCTAGGAGTGGAATTGGTGGATCATATGGCAGTTCTACTTTTAATTTTTTGAGAAACTGTTTTCCACAGTGGCTATACCATTTTACATTTCCACCAACATGTTGCCCCATTTCCTTCCATTTGCCCCTAGCCACCCCCCTCACTAGTGCCCTATAAGAAAAGGATTGTAAAAGATCCTGGAGCTGCTCTCACACTCTCTGCCTTGCTCTAACAGACTCTCGAGATGACCCGCGTTTCCCCTTGAATGTGTATCTCTATTTTTCTTAAATTAAACCTCTGTCTTTGTCTCTGACTTTTGCATGATGTAATTCTTTTCACCCCAGAAGCCAAGAACCCACGGAATTATCGTGTTTTCCTGTGACATAATCTTTGGCGCCCAACGTGAGGCTTCAGAGAAATTGGCATTGGTAAGTAAAAATGTTTGGGTTTTTTTCATCCCTGTTTTAAAATGTCCTATTTATGTGTAGAGCACAGTGGGTGCTGGGGGAGCTCAGTGGAGGTGTGTAGGTTAGAGAGGCAAGTCTGTTTTCCTCATTTTGCCTCCTTCCCAGGCGTCTATGTGGGGGGCTCAGACCACCCCTCTGCCCTCTCTCTCCCTCCACCTCATACTGAGGGTCGAGATGTGTGCCGGGATGCCCAGCAGGGTCGCATGTCCCCCCTCCAGCTGCTTGCTGGCCGCTGCGTGCGAGAGCCAGCACGAGTGAACCAATTGCTAGCTAAGATCTCTCCCTCTCTCTCTCTTTCTCTCTCTCTCACTCTCACTCTTACTCTCTCTCTCCCTTTCTGGCTAACCCTGTTCTCCCTTAAAAACTGAGTGCTTGACAGCACCGAAGACAGGGGCTCACCCTTTTTAGGCTAACACCACATATATTTGAACCTGGCACGCTTTGGTGGCCAATCTGTTGACTCCCTAGTTTTACTATAAATGTTAACTTTAAACTGTCTTTGTAAAAAAAAAAAAAACAAGTGCTTCTTGTCTCATGCTCCAGCTAAGTGGATCCACTGCGTGGCTACTGAGATTTCTGCCTTAACTGAAGTATGTTGATTTATTTCCTCCTATATTTGTACTTAATATTTAAAAGGAAATAAGCCGGGCGTGGTGGCACACGCTTGTAATCCCAGTACTTTGGGAGGCGGAGACCGGAGGATCCGGGTTCACAGCCAGCCTCAGCTCTCTCTCTCTCTCTCTTTCTCTCTCTACTTAGTGAGGCCCTCCGCAACTTCGTGAGACCCGGTTTCAAAATAAAGTATAAAAAATAGGGCCGGGGGTGTAGCGCGGAGGTAGAATGCCCCTGGGTTCAATCCCCAGTACCGCAAAAAAAAAAAAAAAGAAATAAAAAAAAGAAATAAGTAAATCTGATTTTTTTCTCTTAAATGGGTATAGTCAAAAGAATAATTTTTTTCTCTTTGAAAAACCTACCTTGCTTATACTGTTTAATTAAGAGGGAACAGTGCCACCTACTGGGGACAGAGACTGTTTACTTAAAATGTGCTTTGTTTTACAGAAAACTTTGCCAAAAAAAGTCATCCTTCCTTCCTAGTCAAGGAAAAGAGCACCAACTATATAGATGTAAATCTCTTGTTAACATCTAATTTTGTTTTATCTAGAAAATGTCCTCAAGTCCTCAAAGAAACCTTTGTAAGTTTTGCTTATTCTGTTTTAGATTATTTGCTTGCGTGGTTCCATGTATGAGGTTATAAATTTTAAGAGCTGTAAGAAAATTACTGGGGATGAGATCTCAGGGATATTCTGTTTTAGGAAACTTTTTGTTTTGTTTGTTCGTCTTTTTCTGTAGGGGCTAATAAAAGCACCTGAGTTAAGGACCCTGAGCTGGCTCGGAGGATCTGGTAGGGACATAGAGCACGCTGAAACATAGGGGCTAATGATAGCACCCTCAAAAACTGCACATTGGGTTTTCAAGGACGCTTGCTTCCCAAAAATTGCAGATAGAATGAGCCGGTGTTGTTCATTCAGATTGAGCTGCACATCTCCATGGCGGGGACACCGGCCATAGGAAGATTAACAGCGGGGGACAGACACTGATCTCATCCCAACAGTCTTTTGTTTTGTGGATTTTTTTCTCTTTTCACTTTATCTTTTCAGAATAACTGAAAAAAAGCACCGTTAATATCGTGCAAAAATTACAAGACCATGGGTAATTCTATATCTATTCCTGAGAACTTATCCCTTGAGTGCATATTAAATAAGTAAAAGTAAAAAGATTTAAAAATAAGAGGAAACTTGGTTTTTTTTTTTTTTTACCTGACTTGGCCCTAATGTAAGTTAAAAAAAAAATGGATCCAGATACTTTTTAGTTCACATGACTTAAGTCTTAAATAAGTTTAAATTTGTTGGGCCGGGCGTGGAGGTGCACGCTTGTAATCCCAGTACTTTGGGAGGCAGAGACCGGAGGATCTGGGTTCGCAGCCAGCCTCGGCTACTTAGTGAGGCCCTCTGCAACTTCGTGAGACCCGGTTTCAAAATAAAGTATAAAAAATAGGGCCGGGGGTGTAGCGCGGAGGTAGAATGCCCCTGGGTTCAATCCCCGGTACCGCAAAAAAAAAAAAAAAAAGAAAAGAAAAATACAACTGTCTATCAGGTAATAAGCTTATTTCCTTATTTCTGATTATTAATGCTGTTCTCTAAACTTATATAAATCTAGAGCTATTCTTTGATTTTTTTCTATGCTACTAACCAACATGTAGGTATAGTTATAGTTATAGTTATCTTACTGAGCTAGTCCAGTGTAAAGAAAAATTGGGTCAATTTTTGGAGGACCCTGATGAATTTATAAATGGGTTTCAAAACTTGGCTATTATGTTTGATCGAATATGACTGGATCTTCATGTAATCCTTTCTACTTGGTGCACTCCTGAAAAAAGACTCGTATATCCTGGAAGTAGCAGAGGCATGTGAAAATAAAATCTATAGCCGGGTATGGCGGTGCATGCTTGTAATCCCAGTACTCGGGAGGCTGAGACCAGAGGATCCAGGTTTGCAGCCAGTCTTAGCTACTTAGTGAGGCCCTCTGCAACTTAGTGAGACCCTGTTTCAGAATAAAGAATAAAAAATAGGGCTGGGGATGTAGCCCAGAGGTAGAATGCCCCTGGGTTCTATCCCTGGTACCACCAGAAAATAAATAAATAAAATAAAATCTATGTCTGAGACCAAAGGCAGCCTGCAGAAAAAGAGGCTATCCCTGGTCACAACCCTAACTGGAATTATCAAAGTGAGAGCGAGGACCTTAACAAACAGAATCATATGGTCACGTTTAATTAAAGGAATGAGGAAAGGTATAAATAAGTCAGTTAATTATGTTAAGACAAGAAAAGATAACACAAGAAAAAATAAAACAGAGATAACACAAGAAAAGGATAAAAATCCTGCTGTGTTTCTGGGACACTTAACTAAGACCCTCCAGAGATATACTCATATTGACCCAGACTCACGTGAGGAACAGATATTATTGGGGACTCATTTTATTAGCCAATCAGCCCCAGATATTAGGAGAAAACTCCAGAAGCAGGAAAAGGGACCTCAGACTCCCACTAATCACCTTTTAAATTTGGCCTTTGGGGTTTTCAACAACAGAGACAAGGTAAATGAAATTAAGGACCAGAGGAGACAAAAACAGACACAAGGACAAGCCCACCTAATTGCCCACCTTATTACCATCAGGTAATAAGTCCCTGCCCCCTCAGAGATACCCAAAGACTCCTTCCAGAGAGAGGGAAAGAAACTCAAGGCCTGGCACCTGCCATTATTGCAAAGAACCTGGGCATTGGGTCAAGGACTGTCCTGGGATGTTCCCCCTCTGTAAAGAAGAAAAACATTAGAAGCATGATTGCCCTCGCCTACGAAGGGAAGTGAGGCCATCTGCTCCCATCATGGCTTCCCTCAAAACAGGCTGTTTCTATTTCATTAAAAACCCTAAAATTTTATCCCACAGCTGTTAAACTACAGGGACACATTTCCTGGATTCATATGTCATCTAGAATTAAACCTGTCCCTCTTGAGATTTTACAGGATCAAGGCTCTGAAGTCAGGAATAAACCTCCAGATGCTGATAAGACCTGTGAACCTTTGGAAGATTTAAAAGTATTATTCAAAAGGACCAAGAAGATTGAATCAGGATAAGTTTTATTTTTGTGCTTTTCCTTATAACTCTATTATGTCTATCCAGACTAAAAAATATCAACATATTTGTCTCCTAATTTTTATATCATTCTTCCAGGGAAAAACAAACGTTTCCCTGGACTGGGCACAATATGTCAGAGATACCTATAAAAGCACCGGTTGGATTTGTGTGCTAGTACCCACTTCCAGTTCATCGGGATTACTTTGGGGGTGTCTCCCTTACACGAAAACTATTGGTTAACATCTTGGTGGGATAGAATTCTCATTTTCTTGGCCAGTATACTTTGCATCGGAATACTCTTCTGTTGTTTGATTTGCTGTTGTTAGGGGCTAATATCTCGCATGTTTATGCCTTCTTTTCCAGAACATCAGAGAATGATGGTTCTACAGCCAACAAAAAAACCTGACCTCCCCACATCTCCTTTAGATCAGTCAGGACGAGACTTTTGGTCCCTGGATAGGCAGGGCTGACGCCCCTTGTCAGCTGAGAAGAAGCTATAGAACTTCGCCCTTCAACAACCCTTAAGATTAAGGGACTGAAGTCTCAGGTTGGGGGAATGAGGTAAAATAGAAGAAATAAAATTTTAGGTAGAAAGGAGATAAATCAGGAAGGAAAGGAAAATATAGTTTTAAAATCTAAAAATTTTCATAATCCTTAGTTTCACTTGACAGAGCTCATTCGCTCTTAGACAAAAGCCAGGCCCACACTTTAAAATCATAATGGCCTACCTCCACACCTGAAATTCCTGAGGCGACTAGATCCCAAAAAGAAAAGTTTCTTCTTTTGTCAGGGCTCTGTTCGCCTTGATTTTCTGGGAGGAAGGTCCCAGAGGAAATCACACATTTGCCCTGCACCCCGGCTCTGCGCCTCCGCTCCCTAGGATTCTTATTCCGAAGGAATTCTCACCCTTTGTGAGCCTGAAGATTCAAAGAAAGGAGACCGCCATCCCAGGTTGCCCATTTCCCGCCATGTGCCCCAGCCAGCCCCCTCTCTAGTGCCCTAAGAGAAAAGGATTGTAAAAGATCCCGGAGCTGCCCTCACACTCTGCCCCACTCTCACAGACTCTCATGTTTCCCCTTGAACGCATATCTCTACTTTTCTTAAATTAAACCTGTCTTTGTCTCTGACTGATGAGTGCTGAAATCCTTTTCACCGCGGAAGCCAAGAACCGACGGAATTACCGTGTTTTCCCGTGACATTAGTAGGGGGGAAAAAACCCAAGTCTATGCCTTACTTTACATATCAGTATAAGTTCCAGACAGATAAAGATCTAAATTTTTAAAGCAATAAAAGGCCAGAAATGTAATTAATTTCCCACTTTTAAAGGAGAATTTTATGACTCAAAGTAACAAGAAATTAGTAATGTCTGAGACAACAAGACACTGACTGCTTGTCTCTGATCTCAGTGTGAAGCAACGGACAGCACCCCTTATGCTGTTTTGCTGAAAAGAAAAAGAAAAAGGCTTAACTTGAATCTAACCACTCTGTTAGATTTCACTTACAGTTAACAGGAATTACAAGGATGAAACTAACAACACTAAGAATGGAAAAGGTAAATACAGAAGATGGAACAGGTTACAAGACACTAGCCCAGGCTCTCAGGAGACTGATGTCCTTAAAGCAACGACTGTTGTAGATTTCAAATGACTTAAAAAACTGTTGCAAATTAAAGAGATTTGAGAGCCAGGTGTGGTAGAACACTCCTGTGATTCCAGTATTGAGGCGGGATCGAAGGTTTGAGGACAACCTCAGCAATGTAGGGAGGCTCTCAACAACTTAGTAAGTCCCAAGCAAAACAAAAAATAAAAAGGGCTGGATATGGAGCTGGGAGGTAGAATGGGGTTCCATCCCCAGTCCCCCCCAAAAAAGAATTGTTGCAAATTAGAGATATGAGGTACATATTATCTAACTGTATCACATGGTCCTGGTCTGCAAATAAAGATGTGAAGGAAGTTTGGAAGATACATGGGGAAATTTGAATGGAGATTGGAAATTAGATGATAAAAAGAAGTGTTAGCCCGGAGTGGTGGCGCACACTTGTAATCCCAGTACTCGGGAGGCCGAGACAGGAGGATCACAGGTTTGTGGCCAGCCTCAGCTACTTAGTGAGGCCCTCTGCAACTTAGTGAGATCCTGTTTCAAAATAAAGAATAAAAAATAGGGCTGGGGATGTAGCTCAGAGGTAGTATACCCCTGGGTTCAATCCCCAGTACCACCAAAGAAAAAAAGAAGTGTTACTAATTTTATCATATTAGATGTGTTAATATTTTGCCATGTAAGAAAATATTTCTGAGATGCTTGTGGAAACAGAAGTGATAGCGTCATACCATCTGTAATTTCCTTTAAAATATTTCAGAAAAAAGCCAGACGTGGTGGCGCATGCTTGTAATCCCAGTTCTTGGTGAAGGGCAAAAACAACCGCACCGGAGACGACCATGCAGCCAAGAGATTTATTCAAACGGCGGGGGTCAGCAACGGGGGGGGGGGGCAGAAGAAAGGCGATCAAAGAGGGCGCGCTCCGCCGCGCTTGGGATTAAATACCGGCTTAAGCTGAGTTGGCCCGTTGCCATTGGTTGACCGGACCGGTGTTGCGTCTTATTGGAGGCCCGCGTGGCCTTTAAACTTATTGGTCGGTGGGATGGCGCATGCGCCGGAAGCCTGAGCAGTTCCCAGGAGGGGGCGGGATCCTTTTGGGAAGCAGTAACTAGGCATGGGGGCAGGGTTGTGAGGAGAACCCCCTCGGAGAACTGATTCAATCCATCATTCCCCCCTTTTCAATATTGTTTGGGAATTGGGCGTTGTGTCTTTCCAGCTACTTCCTGCTGTCAAAGGGGGTGATGGATTGTGGGGGGAGGGGGAGACTGGGCTGACCCGGTTCCAGGGAGAGGAGAATACCCAAAAACCCTGCACCAAACGTGTAGATTTCAGCTGGAGTAAAGTCCATTAGGGTGCCCTGTAGCCATAGGTCCGCCAGCGTGGTTGTCCAGTCTGCAGTTCCCGTGGAAGAGGGATGAGCCAGCTGTCCATACGCAGCGCGTCCAGGAATAAGCACCATCTTTGGTATAGCGTTTTGCTGGTAGGTACCTGAGCATGAGAGGAAAGAGAGAAAGGGGAAAAGAAAAAGAAGAGGGATGGGGTGGGGGTGGCCTGAGCCTCCGCCGGGGTTTAGGTAGTCCACGGATCGTCCTGGAGTGAATAGGGGCCCGCAGTTGGAGGCAGCTGATAATCCCTAAGGAGGAGCTGGTTGAAAGTTTGGTTAGAAATTTTGTTTATTTGGGTTTGTAAAAATTTCATAAGGCAGGGGAGGAACATGCAAACGAGGAATATCCCAACTAGAGGGCCCATAATTGGCAAGAGCCAGGTTAGGATTGGATTGTTAAGGGATTCCCATATGTTGGAGTTAGACCCCGAGGAATCTTCGAGAAATCTTTCTCTTATACAATGGAGGTTTTTGATGTTTGTTTCTACTACCTGTCACTCGTTGATGTAATAGCAACAATCTTCTTGGAGAAAAATACAGGTCCCACCTTTTTCGGCTGTCAATAAGTCAAGGGCCCTTCGGTTTTGCAGGGTGACGCCAGCTAGGGATGTGATTTGACGCTGCAGGGAGGCAAGGGATTGGGCGGTCTCCTCGATTGCGCTTTGCATTTTGGCCTGGAAAGTCTGAAGTTGTGACATGCTATATCCCAGGGAGGTTGCACCTAGTCCGGTGCCTAGGAGAGACATTACTAGTGACACCCCAGCTACAACAGGGAGAAAGACTGCCCTTTTTTGTCAGGAAGGGGCGGTAGAGAAGGAGGTTGGTTGAGCTAAATATGCCTGACGTCCCTCAGTAAAGGAAAGTAATGTGAGTTGTGGGGCCAAGGTTGTAGGGATACAAGGTGTGTGAGGGGAGTCGTTAATATTTTTATAAAGAGTGCCGTTACACCAATAGAAAACGCCGTCTGGAGCCCGTGGGTAAGGTGGTAGGCATGTTTGATTGCAAATGTGGGAGTGGTTGGGGGAGGGCGCGTAGCAGAGAGGAAAGGTGTCGGTGGAATATAGGGGAACATCAGGGATTGAAAACGTGTTTGGGGCTCCTGCTTGTTGATCTGATGTGGGTGTGTTGTGGACTGCCAGTAAGGTTGAGAGAGGAACTGCGATTAAAGGGGGTTGTTCCAAATTGGCACAGAGAAAGCAGTCGGAGGAAGGGACGTGAGAGGTGTTTAGAAGATGGAGGCCTTGACTAAGAAAAGAGAACCAGGTGAGGAGAGTAGGGGCTGAGTTAATCTGTGTGTGTAGGACCTGTTCCTCTTGTGAGATTTGTGCGATTATCTGGCTGAAGGACTGCTGGGGATCCATCTTTGTTTCCCGAGAAATGGTAATGGTTTGGGTGGGGTAGCTGTCAAAGTTACAACAATGCCTCCGGTGACTGATTGGCCCCAAATAGGGTTGGAGGGGTCCATTATATGAAATATCTTTGTTCCCCCGAGTTCTCCATCTCTGTAAACAAACATGAAAGGGAGTTGGGACGGTGGCTTCGTTCCCCACACCTGTTGTAGGGTATTAATAATGCAGGATCTCCACGGGCAACCATAATTTTGGGGCCACTCATTTTCACATTTTACATTTACTCATTTTTACTCATTTTAATGCTGTTCTGTTTGTTGATGTGTGAAACATACGAGAAAATGATATTTTTCCGTGGTGGCTAAATGGTTAAATGGGATTAGGACTGTTGAAGCGTTTAAAGGGCATTTTTTTTGTCCCAAAATGTTAGTGTAGGTCTGGTCATTTTGTTTATGTTTCCCGAATGGTAAATAGGTAATATGGGGACGGGGGAAAGATCTGGAAGAAATGTGAGAGAGTATGGAACAAAAAGCTAGGGAGAAGAGAATCATGTCCCTTCCGGAATGGTAGGGAGAGTAGGCTGATGGCAGAGTCTGAGCTTAAGCGGGTTAGATGACGAGGGGATGGAGGTAAAATAGAGTTTGGGGGGCTCCTTTGGGGAGGAGTCTGTCGTTGGGCAGGTGGCCGGTTTGAGCCTGGAGATATGAATCCAAGGAGTCAGTTTTCCGGAGGCCTCTAGAAGCTTGGCTGCCGAGGGTGTGCACAGCACAACCTGGAGGGGGCCTATCCACTTTGGTGTGAGGGGGCGTATTCCCGAATCCTGAGGGGGACAAAAATATACCCAAGAACTGGGTGTTAGTGGGAATGACGGGGAATGTCTATTCGGATCTGGAAGGAGATAATCTTGATGCTTCCAAAGTTCCTGCCTAATGAAGGAAAGGAGTGGGTGTATACGGTCTTTTGGCAGAGGGCCCGCATTTGGAGAGAGACCAGGTGGGAGAGCTGGGCGCCCAAACATGATTTCAAAGGGTGAAAGGAGAGAAGGTTTTTTGGGAAGAATCCTAAGGCTAAACAGGACTAAGGGAAGCAATTTGGTCCAATCTAGGTGAAGCTCTAAAGAAAGTTTTGTTAGAGCTTCCTTTATGGTTCTGTTGGTTCTTTCTACCTTTCCTGATGACCTAGGATGATAGGGAACGTGAAAGTGCCAAGGAATCTTTAGGGTGGGTGTTAAGTGTTGTGTGATGTGTGAGATGAATTCGGGCCCGTTATCGGATTGAAAGGATGTAGGCAACCCGAACCTTGGGATAATTTCAGACACAAGGATAGACACGACGGTACTTGCTCTCTTATTTGAGGTTGGGAAGGCCTCCACCCACCAGAGAAAGTGTCAACCAGGACCAATAAGTATCGCATTTTGCGAACAGTGGGCATGTTAGTACAGTCGAGCTGCCAGTCTGAGGCCGGAAGGTGTCCCCGAGCTTGGTGGGAGGGAAATGTGCAGGGTTTAAGTGGTATATTTGGGTTAGTGCGTTGGCAGGCCGTGCAGGTAGAGGTGAGTTGTTGTAGGTGTTGTATGTTTTCTGTGGTTAGAGTTACGAAGGACTTTGCAAAAGCAGTTAATGCCTGAGGGTTGGGGTGAAAAATAGAATGTAAATATGTGAGGATTGTATTAATTGAGGGCATTTCTAACTCTGGTTGGGGACTGGGGCGAACTGGGGCTAGAAGAGAAGGAGGGGAGGAGGAAAGGGCTGCATCCTTGGCTGCCTTGTCTGCTTTGGTGTTCCCTTGGGTTCCCTTAGGTGGACCTGAACAGGACAATGTGCTAGGGAGGGAGTTTGAGTGTCCTAAACCTCAGGAGTGACCAGGATTATTTTCCCTCTGTTCATTTTCTGAGACTGTGAGAAGAAGAATAGTTTTAGGGGAGGAAATGGGAGTGGAGGGGCCGGGGAGCAGGATAACAGAGGCCCGTAATTTGGCCAAAATGTCTCTCCCTAGCAAGGGGATGGGGCAATGGGGTAAAATTAAAAATTGATGAGCGAATAAGTGGTGATGTAGGCGGCAGGATAAGGTAGGTGTCTTATGAGGGTGAAAGGCTTTACCATCTATCCCTTGTATGGTGGAGGTAGAGGGAGAGGTGGGTCCCAGAACTCCCTTAAGACTGAGAACGTGGCGCCTGTATCCAACAAGAACTTAATGGGGCGGCCATCTACGTGAAGAGTAACCTGGGGCTCCTGTGAGACTATGTCAATGGCCGAAGTGGAAGACCCCGGGCCCCGTCAATCTTCTGCCGCCAGGCCCAGTAAGGGTGGCAGTGGCCCGCCTCCCCTTTGGGAAGTGGGGCAATCGCCAGCCCAGTGTCTGTGCTGAGAGCATTTTGGGCACGGGTGTGAGGGTGATGGGTAGTATGGGCATTCCGATGCCCAGTGTCCCTTCAGGTCACATTTGGGACATGGCCGGGACGGGGGCCTCGGGGTTGGACACGCCTTGGCCCAGTGGCCTTCCTTGCCACATTTAAAACAAGGTCCCGGGGGGCTTCGTGGCCCAGACGTTGGTCTACTCTTTTGGGTGGATAGCCTGTTTTGGGGACCACCTGATGGGCCCCGGGGTTTTGTAGTGCCTGAGCAAGCATTTGAAACCTAGCGCGCTCCATTTTTTCATATCGTTGGTATTTGCGGCGTTCAGTGTCCTCATCCCTATGGAAAGCCTTAAACGCCGCTGCCATGATCTCAGTCTGAGGGGCCACGGGGCCCTGTTCTAATTTTTTTTAATTTTGCCCTTATGTCAGGGTAACTTTGAGAGAAAAAATAGGTCATGAGGACCTGTCGCCCACCTGGGGATTCCGGGTCTAGATTAGTATATTGTTGGAGGGCCTTTGTTAATCGGTCTAGAAACTCGGAAGGGGTTTCTTCCCTCTTTTGAATTATTTCATGTAATTTTTCAAAATTAACCGCCTTTTGGGCAGCCTTTTTTAACCCCGCTAAGATGCACGTGGAAAATTGGTCCCTCAGGGCTAGATCACCCAGGGCATTGTAGTTCCAATTGGGGTCCCTGTCAGGGACAGCCTTGGGGCCTACTAAATGATTAGGGTTTGTTCTGTGTGCCTCATCCGCATGTGCTCTAGCCTGCTCCCAGACTCGCCTCCTCTCCTCCGGGAGAAGAGTATTGGCAAGTATCATATAGATGTCGTGGAAAGTAAGATTGTAAGTCTGAAGAACCCATTGGAACTCCTGAACATAGGATGTAGGGTCTGTGGTGTATGAGTCCAAGCGTTTTTCAAGCTGGGTTTGGTCCGCTACTGAAAAGGGAACATGGACCCAGACAATCCCTCAGCCCCGGCGACTTCCCGGAGCGGGGCTATGATATGAGGAGGAGGTTGTGGTGGGTGTAAAATGCGGGATCGGGTGGCCGGGGGGCTAAAGGGAGGGTTGTGGGGTGGGGGAAGTATTGGAAGGAGGTAATTGGGGAGCTGGAACAGAGGAAGGGGCTGGATTTTGTAATCAGCGGTTTCGATAAGGGGGGGTTCGTCTGCGGGGTCGAAGTCGTTAAGAGAAGAACAGGAAGGTGTGGGGACAGGTGTGGGGTTGGGTTGATAGGCAAGGAGGACATTCTTGGGAGAACAAGAAATACACAGAGCAGGATTGGAACGGAGAAAGGAAAAAGCCTGAACATAGGGAATCTCTGCCCATTTTTTTGATCGCTCACAAAAGTTATAAAGATCCCTGAGAAGTGCGGGATCGAGAGACCCATACCCGGGCCATTTGTTTTGGTGTCTAAGGGATAAGTGGGCCAGTCCTGAGTGCAAAATTTAATGAGTCGTTTAGGCTTAATACCGGGAGTAAGGCTGAAGGTGTTTAAATTGTTTAGGAGACATTTTAGGGGGAAGTCGGCCGGGAGGGAGGAGGAAGTCCCCATGGAGAGGAGTATGTGTCCGTGGAGGCGTCCCCCCAGGACAGGATACGGCAGGTCTCAACCCGAAGAGCCCAGTTGTCACTGAGGTCTAGTGGGCAAGAGGTCCTAGCAGTCAAAAAAATGGGCAGAGATTGTGGTGTCCCAGTGGGTCAAGCCCTATGGCTTGAAGTGGGGTCCCACCAAAAGGTGGGGGTACCTGAACCGGGCGGGAACACCAATGAAGGGCAAAAACAACTGCACCGGAGATGACCATGCAGCCAAAAGATTTATTCAAGTGGTGGGGGTCAGCGATGGGGGGGGGGTCAGAAGAAAGGCGAACAAAGAGGGCGCACGCCGCCGCGCTTGGGATTAAATACCGGCTTAAGCTGAGTTGGCCCATTGCCATTGGTTGACCGGACCGGTGTTGCGTCTTATTGGAGGCCCGCGTGGCCTTTAAACTTATTGGTCGGTGGGATGGCGCATGCGCCAAAAGCCTGAGCGGTTCCCATGAAGGGACGGGATCCTTTTGGGAAGCAGTAACTAGGCATGGGGGCAGGGTTGTGAGGAGAACCCCCTCGGAGAACAGGTTCAATCCAGCACTTGGGAGGCTGAGACAGGAGGATCTGGGTGCGCAGCCAGCCTCAGCTACTTAGTGAGGCCCTCCGCAACTTAGTGAGACTCTATTTCAAAAAATAAAGAATAAAAAATAGGGCTGGGGTGGAGCTTGGAGGTAGAATGCCCCTGGATTCAATCCCCAGTACCGCAAAAAAAAAAAAAAAAAATTTTTTTCAGAAAAAAATAGTGAGTTGAAGGAGAAAATGAACATGAGGAGGTAGCCAGCAGATTCCATTACATATCTTTAATATATATAAATATATTTATATGTTAATGCATTTAAATATAATTTTATAGTATTTGCCTTTAATATTTGAGCTTAATTTATTTCCAGTGACTGTGATTCCTGGTAAATTTGGACTTATGTCTCACATCTTATTTTGTGCTTTTTCTTTGCTTCTTTTTTCCTTACCTAATTGGGTTTCTTTACTTTCCCTTGTTTTACTCTACTGGTTTGGAAGATGTACATTTTATTTCTATTATTTTGGTGATTACTCTAAAATTTTCACATGCCTATTTTGAAGCCCAAAGTTAACATCTTTAGCAGCCTTCTGAATATTACAGACTGTAAAACATGCCAACTCTGATCACCCCCTCCCACCTACATCTTCATTGTTTGGGATTTTTTTTTGTTCTTCCTGTCTTAAAATAAGGAAAAAAATAAGTTAAACAAGTTATTTGTTATTTTTATTTTATTTTGGGAGGTACTGAGCTACATGTCTAGCCCTTTTTATTTTTTATTTTGAAATGGTCTTGCTAAGTTGCTGAGACTGGCTGTGCACCTGCAATCCTCCTGTCTCAGCCTTCCAAGTACTGGGATTACAGGTGTGTGCCACCATGCTTGGCTGAACAAGTTATTTTGTTAACCAGCATTATGTATTTAGGTTTACCAACACAATTATCAAACTCCAGTTACAACTGCTACTTGCATTACTCCTTCCTTCTGGGAGCATCCATTCATTATATCCGAAAACTATGACAGCCTAGGGCTAATGGACCTCAGGTAAAGAAATCCAGCTCAGGCCGGTCTGGTGGCGCAGGCTTGTAATCCCAGTACTTGGGAGGCGGAGACCGGAGGATCCAGGTTCACGGCCAGCCTCAGCTACTTAGTGAGGCCCTCCACAACTTCGTGAGACCCGGTTTCAAAATAAAGGATAAAATATAGGGCCAGGGGTGTCGCTCGGAGGTAGAATGCCCCTGGGTTCAATCCCCAGTACCGCAAAAAAAAAAAAAAAAAATTGAGCTCAGCGTGCTGATGTCAGAATTAAACAATTATTGTGAAAGTGCTTTAGAAATTGTAAAACAAGCCGGCGTGTTGGCACACACAGGTAATCCCAGTACTTGGGAGGCTGAGACAGGAGGATTGCAGGTTCGTGGCCAGCCTCAGCAACTTAATGAGGACCTCCACAACTTAGTGAAACCCTGTTTCAAAATAAAATAAATAGGGCTGGGGTTTAGCTCAGAGATGGAATGTCCCTGGGTTCCATCCCTAGTACCACAAAAAAGTTTGTAAAACACTAAAAATACAAGAGATTTCTTTGTGCATCGAATATTTTCAGAAGGTAATCTAGTAAAATGTAACAAAAGCCATAAAAAATGACCATCCAAGTTCTTTAACATAAGGAAAAATTTTTTAAATTCTACAAAGAAGTTTCTAATCACATTATTTAAAATTGTGAGCTGGGCGTGGTGGCGCACACTTGGGAGGGTCGCAGGTTCGCGGCCAGCCTCAGCTACTTAGTGAGGCCCTCTGCAACTTAGTGAGACCTTCTCAAAAATAAAGAATAAAATAGGGCTGGGGGTGTAGCTCAGACGTAGAATGGCGTTGAATTCAATCCCCAGTACCACAATAAATAAATAAATAAATAAATAAATATTGTGGCAGGTTAGAGACAATCCCAGTGCCTCCAGGTTTGGAAGTGGTGAAATAAACTGGTATATTTGTTTAATGTAACAGCAGGCAGCCATTAAAATAAGCAGGGACACTAGACAGAAGTATAAATGAGAAGTATCAGCTGAAAAGACAAATGGAAATTGCACACATGCATTGGCTGCAATGCTGTAAAACTGTCTACATATTAGTCAAGATTAGAAGAAGCCATAAACCCGGCGTGGTGGTGTACACTTGTAATCCCAGTACTTGGGAGGCTGAGACAGGAGGATCGCAGGTTCGAGGCCAGCCTCAGCTACTTAGTGAGGCCTTCCGCAACTTTGTGAGACCCTGTTTCAAAATAAAAAACAAAAAATCGGGCTGGGGGTATAGCTCAGATGTGGAATGCCCCTGGGTTCAATCAGAAGAAGAAGAAGAAGAAAGAAGAAAGAAGAAGAAGAAGAAGAAGAAGAAGAAGAAGACATAAAAACTTATAGTTACTATGCCAAGGGAAGTTCAGTGTTTATTTTTCTATAATGCTTTTTATTCAATAAGATATCATATTAGCAATAAGCTTGGAAACTGAAGGATGGAGATTAAAAGAGAGTCAGGAAGAGAAGGAGATGCCATCAGTTCACATTTAGTCACCACAAAAGCTTTGGGGGATCATGCCCAGTTGATTAAGATCAGTTCATGGAAGAGTCGTTTGACCTTAAATGACTGGGTACTTAGTAAAAACCACACTTACCAGTTTTAAAAAACATGTTACTAATTTGAAACCCACTAATAGATAGAAAGGTTTTAGGGCAAAAGGATGAATGTTACCCACTAATATTCTTTGAACATTATTATTTTAACATATTTATATACTATTATATTACTTTATATAGTATTAATTACACTTAAATATCAATCTTATATATATTTCAATATATAACATTATTATAACTATAACATTATTCAAAATCCTTTGTGTGTGTGTGTGGTACTGGGGATTGAACCAGGGGCATTCTACCTCCGAGCTACACCCTCAGCCCTTTTTATTTTTTGTTTTGAAACAGGGTCTCACTAGGTTGCCGAGAGTCTACGTTGCTGAGGCTGGTTGAACCTGCGATCCTCCTGTCTTAGCCTCCCAAATACTGGGATTACAGGCGTGCACCACCATGCCGGGCAAATAATGTGGCTTAAAAAAAAAGAAAAAAATCACCACTCCCACCCCTGTGCTGGGGTTTGAACCCAGGACCTTGCATGTGCGAGGCAAGCACCCAGAGTGTTATTTTTAAACAAACTTTTTAAGTAATTTTAGATGGACAGAAAAATTGCCAGAGTATTAAGGAGAGTGCAAATGTACCCCGCACCCAGTCCCCCTGTGTGGACACTTTGGGTCTCCTTAGTTTTAGTTCTACCTACTGTTTTCTGATCCAGGACAGCACATTACGTTTAGTCATCATGTCCCTTAGATGCCTCTGGGCTGTGACAGCTTCGAGACCGCTCATTTTTGATGGCAGTTCTCCATTTTAAGGAGTCCTCGCGGTGTCATGTCCTTCCACTTGGGGACGCAGCATTTTTCTCATGGTTAGTCAGAGGTTATAGGTTTGGGGGAGGAAGACCACAGAGATAAAGCGCTGTCCTTATCACCTTATGTTAAAGGTAGTGCTGCTGACATCACTGTCGATGTTGACCTCCACGGCCGGGCGTGACCCGGTTTATCAGGTTACTGTGTGTAAAGTTACTCTGCTATTTCTCCCTTTCCATACTTGCCGTTTTTTTTTTTTTAATTTCAGTACTGGGGATTGAACCCAGGGGCATTCTACCTTCCAGCTATACCCCCAGCCCTATTTTATTTATTTGGAAATAGGGTCTTACTAGGTTAATGCGAGTCTCACTACTTGCTGAGGCTGTCCTTGAACCTGCAATCCTCCTGTCTTAGCTTCCCAAGTACAGGGATTACAGGCACATGCGACCACGCCTGGCTTATTCTTTATTTTTGAAAAAGGGTCTCACTAAGTTTCGGAGGGCCTCACTAAGTAGCTGAGGCTGGCCGTGAACCTGAATCCTCCTGTCTCAGCCTCCCAAGTACTGGGGTCACAAGCGTGCGCCACCACGCCCGACATATTGGCCTTTTATTTTGTTATTTTTAATTTTTGCGGTACTGGGGATTGAACCCAGGGGCATTCTACCTCCGAGCTACACCCCCAGC